>JAHIAM010004644.1:0-26938 GCA_021605205.1 Aegilops longissima
CCGTCCATGACGGAAAAAACCGTGGTAGAAGCGAGGAGGAAAATTTCCGGGAGTTCGATTCTGATGGGAGGTCGGGGGCGAAGCGATGCGCGTTCTCTCATACATGCATGCGTGTGTGCGGCGTTAGCTCGCCCGAACCGGCGGCGTTGGGCTCTAGCGAACCCGGCGATTGCCTTTGCGAACTCTGGCGTTCTTTGGACTGGCGATCGATCGTTGGCTGATGGCGAACCCGATCGGTGATTCTTTCCTCACTGCTGCTAGCTGAAGCGATCGATGCTACCTGCGGGATGAGCAGTGGCGTTGCGGGGGGGTTGGATGAGCGGTGGCGGTGGTGTTTGCCTGCGGATGAGCAGGACCCGTGGTGTGGAGGGCTGGATGAGCGATGAAGCGGTGGAGGGGTGCCGTGGAGGGTGGTTGAGCAGGACAACTTTGTGGTGTGGAGGGCTAGATGAGCGGTAGATGGTAGAGGGTGGTTGAAAAGTAGCGGTGGAGTGGCGCGCGGTGGGGCTGGATGAATAGGAGCCCGTGGAGGCGGAGGAGGTCGGCGGTAGCCCGTGGAGGCTGGAGGAGGTCGGCGGTGGAGATGAACGGTATCCGTGGAGCCTCGTTTTGCGATGCGCCACACCCTTCCCGATGAAACGGGACCCCGTTTGACCATAGGAAGTCTGTTTTTCGTCCGTTTTGCGATCGCCCACACCCTCCGATCAACGGGACCCCGTTTCGACCGTGGGAGGTCCGTTTCCTCCGTTTTGCGATGCGCCCACCCCTCCCGATCAACGGGACCCCGTTTACGACCATAGGAGTCTGTTTCCTCCGTTTTGATCGCGCACACCCTCCCGATCAACAGGACCCCGTTTCAAGCGTGGCGGTCGAACACAAGGCCGTTTCCTCCATTGGCGATGCGAGGCCTCGTTCCATCTTTGTTCCATCCAAGCGGTTGGCTCCCATGTTTTGTTGCCTCCCGATGAACACGGCGCATTCCGTTGCCTCCCCATTAACACGGCGCATTCCGTTGCCTCCCCATGAACACGGCGCATTCCGTTGCCTCCCCATGAACACGGCGGCAGCGCTGTTTCTCGCTCCGACCCAGCCATGTACGAGCCCTCGCCCGTATGTATCGCAGTAGGCGTTCGAGACCCGCCCGTATGTACACACGTGGCGTATTTTCTTTCTTGCACCACAGCGTTTATGCGTCCGTGTACATGCTACGTCGCGCGCTGTACTCGACAACGTCTGGCGCCTCTACTCGACGCGTCGGCGCCTCTACATCGACCGGTATATATGCGTTACGTTCGCGACCAGAATAACAGCGCTTCGTGCGCTTCGACCGAGGTGGGTCGGTATCGAGCACTTCCTTGCGTGCGAAGATGTAGCTGGTGGGTCAATGATCGGAAGGCGAATCGTTTTTGCGGGCGCACTTCCTTGCGTGCGAAGATGTGCCGGTGGGTCCCGCTGATCGGAAGTCGTTTTTGCCGGACGCACTTCCTTGCGTGCGAAGATGTAACTAGTGGGTCCCAGCGGTCGAAGCGAACCGTTTTGGATTTTTTGCGGACGCACTTCCTTGCGTGCGAAGGTGTAACTCTTTGGGTCCCCAGCGGTCGAAGCGAATCGTTTTTTGCGGACGCACTTCCTTGCGTGCGATGGTATAGCAGGTGGGTCCCAGCGATCGGGGGTGAATCATTTTTGGACGCACTTCCTTGCGTGCGAAGATGTAGCTGAGTGGGTCAATGATCGAAGCGAATCGATTTTTCCGGACGCACTTCCTTGCGTGCGAAGATGTAGCTTCGTGGGTACCGGCGGTCGGCGAATCATTTTTTCACGAAATCGGTGGCGTCCGGTGGGTCCCTTTGTCGGTGGAGGAATAATTATTTTCTTGGCGTAATAAGGAGGCACTTCCTTGTGGCTGCCGTGGACCCGGTATCGACCTCTCCGCGTCTGATCCGTCCGATGGAAATCGTTCCTTGACCCGTTGACCACGCGGCGAGAGCACACGCAGCGGTGGGCGGCAGCGAGCCTAGGAAGGGGCGACGGAGCGGGGAAAAGCGGCGATGGATGCATCTGAGAAGAGAATCTGGCGTTCACTGGTTACGCGCCTTTGCGTCGCCTTGAATAACAGGGGTGTGGGTGAGTGGAGGATGGCTGGCTAGCGGTGGGAGTAGTAGAGGCGGTGAGGCCTCCGCGGCTGGCCCGACCACAGGAGGCGAGGAAGCGGTGACACGACCGGTCTGCTTTGGCGGCTGGAGCAAGAAGACCGGAGGTTGAAGAAGCCTGACGGCCGTTGGATGGACATCGTCAGGTCCGCTGCAGCTAGAATCGTTTATATTGACTAAGTTGATAAATCCTTGATACGTCAACTTAGTAGCCTGAGTCAGCTTCAAAGCAGTGCGCCCGGATGTCGAGGAGGAATCATTTTTTGGGCGGGTGAAGCTAGAATATCCGAGATTGAAGAAGAAGCCACGGCATCCGTTGGATGGACATCCAACGACCCTTCTTTACTAGAACCGTGTGTTGACTATAAGTTGACAAAGCCTTGCATCTGCGTCAACTCTGTGTTTTAGGGGACGCGTCAACTTAGTAAGGCCAGAAGTGTGTGGCAGAGAACTTATAGCCCATTTGAGATTTGTAAGAATGTGTAGCCCATTTTTGAATTCTAATAGAATTTACTACATCCCATTTATAGTTTGTTAAAAGTACAACCCATTTCAACCAACCGTTCAAAACAGAATTCAATAAAATTTCCCACATTTTGATGGGATCCGAAATATTTTTATCCCAAAATTTCTAGTCAGATTAAATACAATTTCAATATAAATTTATATTACGTAAAAATCAACGAAACATTGTGCTCGCAACAATTAATGAAATTAAAATTTTCAATATCCAAAATAATAATTTATAAAGTAATCACGTGTTTGGTGCATTTTTATAATTCTGCCCAGTTTTATAATTACATCCCATTTATTATTTCTTAAAGCCCATTTTCTTGTTAAGCCTAATGCATCCCTCCTAGGAAAGATTTGCAGCCCAGTGTAGGAGAATAACAACTTGACCTTGCACAGGTATTCCTAAAAAAAGTATATCTGGGCTAGCCATTTTCAGCTTGAAAAAAATTAATATCTGGGCTGGATATCGGCACAGGCTAAAGGCAGACCTGACCGTAAAGTTAATACCTGCAACAATGTTTCGTTGTTGTTGGAGGAGGAAAAATTAATATCTGGGCTAAACATCAAAAACTCTACACAAATACTGCTCGAGCTGCTTGGTCCCGGTATCCGGCGCTTCTTGTGCAATTCTCTCGTTTATTGACTACTCGGGAGGTTGACAATGGTGTGGGACCGTGATGTTAGGAAACCAGGAAGAAGCAAAATAAATTATAGTTATATATATATATATAAGAAGGCACTTGCGTGCGTGAGGCTATGGACCTGGTGGGTCCCCATTGTCATCCTCTCCAAGTAAAGTCATCTCCTGCTTGCAGCACTTTCCTTGCCCAAAGCTTGATCAGTAGCCGCCGCCCGCTTCTGGTGCAGGCGATTGCTCCGCCTTCAAGCGACACAAGTGTAGTTCGTCCGAATCCATCTGCCGCCCACATTAATGATCTGTGATTTGCAGGCGGCTACTCGGCGCCACGTCCGTCCCACCCCGCCCACCATTGCTATATAAAGCTGCTGCCCGGCCATAGCTGCGATCATCGCATCTGTTCCTTTCTCCTGTCCACACCACTCTGCCCACCATGGCTTCCTCGTGCTCGGCGCTCTTGGGACGGGCGGACGGACCACAAGGAGATGGCAACCATTGCTGCCGACCGGGTGTGGCGGCAGGTGAGGGCGGCAACGTCCCAATGGAGAACATGGTAATCGGCGATCGGCGCCAACCCCCTCCTCCGCGCCATCCTCGCCGGTGCATTGCACCATGACCATCGGCGAGGCCCATGCCCAATATGGACAGGGTGAGGCGGATCGTGAGGCATTTCGGAGGCGCAGGCCGACCGCCTACAACCACCATCTCCTTGAAGCACTGCGGTGGAGGCAGATCGCCGCGGGCCCAGCGGAGGCGAGGTGCTAATCGACTCGTACCGCTCCACCGCAAGAGTCCGCCTCGGCTGGCGGTACCGCATGCGGGTGGTGGAGGTTGCGGCCGCCTACAAAGGCTAGCAAAGAGGGTGATAAGCGGGCGGTGCTGTTTGCAAGACGAGGGCGAGGCGGAGAGGACAATCTGGCTCAAGCGAGTCCCGCTCTGCTTTGGCGTCAGCGAGGCCCTGCTCCGCCGAGGCCTCGCGGCGCCAACTCGAAGCGAAGGACACCGCCGGCTCCGCGAGGCCCGCCCGCCAACAACGAGCGGAGGACATCGTCGGCTCGGCGAGGCCCCCAACGACAGCGAGACGAGAGGACATCGGCGGCGCCCGTCGAGGCCCTCCCGCTGCCAATGAGGCGCGCCACACAAAAACAAGGAAGAGTAGAACACGGTGAGTCGCCGCCGCTCGGTCCAAGTAAGGCCACATTTGCTACCCTCTGATTGAAGCCAAGCTAAGCGGGTTGACCATTGACGGCGGTTAGCTTCTTGGCGGCGGCGTGAGTCGGAGAGCTGCTTGTTGGAGAAAATGCTGCTTCTACTTAGCTGCTGGTGCGATTGGCTGGCCGACACGTGGGCCCAACAGGCCACATGTCGATTCTGCAACCTGCTGGTTAAATCCTTAGCTTTCTGTTCGGCTCGATGGGACCGCAATGGGTAACCGGTTAATTAATTATACCTCCAGCGCACCTTTTTAGTTGAAGAATGTATGAAATGTAATGAAATCCGGCATGTTTATATGAAATCCACTGTGTATTAATGAATTTATTTGATTAGTTGGAATTCATGTATCAGCGGCATTGGATGAACATGCAAAACAATACGTACTAGCGTTATTCGGGGTGATCACCTCGTTTGCAGCGATTTCACATGTACTCCCTCCGGTCCTTTCTAGATGCGCATACAAGTTTTGTCTGCGGTCAAAGTATCTCTACTTTGACCAATCTTATACAAAAAAGTATGCACTTTCACATATGCAGTAAAAGGAACAGAAGGAGTACAAGAGTTTGAGCAGCTTTTAGCATTTACGTACATTGCAATCAAACACACAGGCCTGGCAATTCATAGAGAACATTCAAAACAATCGATGATTATGCATCTCAGCGACTCACATGTCAGAGGCAATATTTACTTCACAACTAAAGAATAAAGAAAAAATTGATCGACGCTGCTGACAGCAAAGGGCGTCCCATTCGAAAATATCAAACGCATGTCTTGCTAAAATCAATGAGCAAAATTTGACAAGGTTGTCCCATTCCAAAATATCAAATGCCTACGATTGTGGAATGGGCGGGGTTTTCCATCGATTCGGACATTGACATGGCACCTCGTGCTAAATAAACCAGCTGTTCTTTTTGTGCGGTTCACAAAATCAACCAAATTCGCGTAGCTTGTATGATTTCGCCCTTATATGTTGCAATGCCTTGAACTTATCGGCACCTCCTTTCTTGTGGTGGAAATGAATGATTCGATGTATTCATGAACATTTTGTGCAGTTCCCATTGAAATCAAAATGAGCACCCTGTTTGCACAAATACAAAAAGTGATTAGTATAAAGCAAAGCGTACTATGATTTGGCAGTTTCAGAGGCACATACATGGTCCATGTAGAGCACACTTTTAGAAAATGGAACTCACGGAAGAATCCTAGAACAACATTGTACTCGCGCATCACAGCAAAAAATGGAATTTGTCGGTCCTTCTAAGCTGAAGTTAGTTTGGTCTTGTGGGGAGTAATGTAACCATCCTTCAACTGCTCCTTCGATGAGAAGATAGAGCGGGCTTCTTCATCTGGCATAATCGGAACTAGTCACTTCCGTACTCCATATTCTTCTTGAGGAGGAAGATGATCCTGTTGTGCAAAGACAAGAGGACTACTAAATGCTAGCATCCATGTTTGCTCGAAAAAAGGAAAGGAAATATTTAAAACAACACAGATGAAGCACTTCTCAAGGACAATACCACTTTTCATGACAGCATCTAAGCAGTAGCACAACACCAATAGAGATGACAAAGCTCAATCATATGGATGAAATTAGTGGCGAGTACCAACCTTTGTCGGGAGGCTGATTGTGTAGAAACATCTGAGATGAAGCACTTCTCGGAACCATCTGTTTGCTATCTACGAGGGTGGCCATCCTTACTATATACTCCTCGATTAGTTTAATGTTTCCAACATCTTCTTGTGCAGTTCCACTAAAATATATGGTATCTTCAAAGAAGATCCCTGTTTACTAAGTAGAGATAATTACATATGACATCAAATCGTTGGCAAAACAATTGCTCGTTCAGCCATAGCAATAAATTAAGATGCAAAACTATATCATTACTTGTGTCATCACAGTTCGATTGCTTCATTACAGCACCGGAGTTGATTTTGTTTTTCTTCCGTTTGTTCTTCCCCTTCATCACTTGGTTCAATAACGAGACAAGCTTAGCCTTCAATTTAAGATTTGGCATGTCAATTAGGGAGCACAAGTATAGTACTAAACTTAATTTTACGATGAAAGTGGCAAAATATAGGCGATGGTTGTGAAATATCCTTATCTTACCTCAATGGGATATTACGGTGCACATCTGATTGGAAGTCTTGTCTCCATTTGTGCAGTTCACTAAAATCAAGCAACATTATTATACAAGTAGCACAACATATGAAAGCACCTGCGAATCATGTGAAAGAAGGCTAGTACTAACCTCTCATGATGCGAATTCAAACAACTCACAAGAAGAAGATCTGAACCAAATTAGCCTTAGCGGATAGGAAGTAAGATCTCCTTGTGCAGTTCCACTAAGATCAAGAAATCAAGCAACGTTGTCGGTGTGACATTTTGGTTGAACGCACAAAACACTCTTAAAACAAAAGTGTTTTGTGCGGTACAACAAAAAGTCACAATAACAGTGAAAATAGATAACCTGTTTACACAGAGGTGCAAAGGAAATAATTAGTGGTCAATAACGGTGGATGACGAAGCCAACAAAAGAAGCATCTACCTTATCTAAATGGGAAAGAAAGCAAGAGCGGTAGCATTTCTCAAGCGGGGCATTGATTAATATTAACATAGAGATTATATTAACAATAAAATTCGTTAAACATGTAATTTGCTTTTAATTGTGGCATTGCATCAATTTTCCAACGGCATTATTAGAGGTGTTTGTTTACGAGGACATTTTGGTGTAGGGACTAAAAAACTCCGTGTCAGTCCCATCTAAACCAATCGGGAGGAATTTTAGGGACTAAAGTGGGCATTTGGGACTAAAGAAAAGACCCGAGGAGTCTTTTTGGGACTTTTCAACAGTTGCCCTGCCACGCCATACGTTGTTTCTATTAGTTCATTACTAGGGGTAACATGGTCTTTTAGCATGTCATTTAATAACCTCTAGTCCATGTTTAGTCCACGGAACCAAGCATGTAGGGACTAGGGAGTTTTAACCAAGCAGGGCCTTAGATTAACAACAGCTAATGAGTTGCAGGCGGTGGGCCTTTTAGCACCATGTGCATCTACCGATGTCTTGTAGTCATGCACGATTCTGTTGCAACAAAGAACAAACAACCAAGGAGCATATTTGTGTTGGTCCCGGTTTTGTTATCATTAGACACCTTTCCTATGTGGTAGCGACAAATCTAGTCTGCTCAAACTCTACAGCCTTGTCCCTTCCTTTCCTTTTTGAACTAGTACTTTCGCCTTCCTTTCCTCTTTGAACCACGTCCTAGATTTATCGATACAACTTTCCCCACTACTTTCCACATTCCTTTCCTCTTTGAACCACGTCCTAGATTCATGCTATACAACTTTCCCCTTCATTTCCTCTTTGAACCACGTCCTAGATTCATGCTATATACTTTCTCCATTCCTAAATATAAGTCTTTGTAAAGATTCACTATGAACCACATACGGATGTATATAGATGCATTTTAGAGTGTAGATTCATTCATTTTGCTCCGTATGTAGTCTAGTAAAATCTCTACAAAGACTTATATTTAAAACTATGGCGACCAGGACCTCAAGCGATGCGATCTACGTGCTCGGTGTCATCCTGGATCGATAATCTTGACACCACAGTACTCGGAGGATTTATAACAGAGTAGCAATCACACACTTATTACAATCGAATGTCTCAAGAGAACTTAATAAAATAAATATGGCTTAAGGCCATCTAAATACGATAACAATGGAAGTCTTGGAAGAATAGCGAGTGCATCAACTCCAGCGGCATCATGAGTATAGAACCACGACCTAAGCACCTTACTAGGTAAATGCGAAAAGTACGCAACATGAAATGTTGCAGCCAACAATTGACACATGGAATATCTTTGGCAATGTAACACATAGAGAATAACAATGGATTAAGCTATACTACATGCATATTTGGCTGGTGGAAAGCTCTATGGTTACTGAGTTTTGCGTAAACCAATTTTCCCTCTTGCAAAGGAATAAATTTGTTTAACTATCATGGTGGTTGTTAAACATTGAGAATGGTTGACAGCATTCTCAATCCCAATTAAAAGTACTCATTAAAACCCAACAATATTAATTAGAAGTAACATGATGAGATTCACATGATATCCAAGTACTAGATACTCAAGATGTCCATAACAGGGACACGGCTAACCATGATTAGTTTATACACTCTGCGGAGGTTTGCACTTTTCCCCACAAGACTTGATCGCCCCGTTGGATTTCTTGCACTACATGATGTTTGAAAGCGGATGGCCGAGACATAGTCTTTCGGAGCGCTAGCACCTTACATAGGGTGAGACGGCACACCTACTTTCCCCTACATCGCTAGTCTACCCATAAGAGTTCGCACAACAATCAACTATGCAGAGCCCATAATGGCTTGTGGCTGCACGTAAGTTTTAGGTTGTATAATCTCATGATCCCTTTGAGCACAGGTGGCGGTCCGAAGAAATCTGAGCAAGTCTGATAGAAACAGGTGCCTCAATCCACCCGGATGTGTGTTTAAGTTGCCACCTTAAATAAACCATTAATTTAACAATCTCACATCTGTCATGGAATACACTCACTCAATCCGTCTACTAGCATAGCATGGCATAATAAGCAAGCGTGAAGTAACTCCCAAGGGTTTGAAAATAAAGCAGGTAATAGGTACTACCTCAACTACTTCCCATCCCACAATTTAATTAGATACTAATCATCCAAATGCTTGAGGATAGATCTAATGCATAAAAGCTGGGTATGAAAAGGTATGATCAAAGTGTTACTTGCCTTAGCGATGATCCATGAAACCTAGAGACTTCGAAGTAACAGTAGGCGCCTCCGGGTATTCTATCGCGGACAAACAAACAAGCATACAATAAGTACTCATCTAATGCAGGTAAAACTCAAATAGAAGGACTAACCGGATAGTTCAACTTAAGAACTCCGGTTTGCTAAAAGAATCAAAACAAAGCGAAGCAACGGAAAACAAGCGGCGAAGAAAACAACTTCGTTTTACTAATCTGGATCTAGGTCAAATTTTACATTAGCAAAAACTTGTTGAAGTTGGTTATTCGGAAGAGGTTTGAGGCGAAACTCTAGGCGCTTGAATCGCTGATTCGATAAGCGAGCAAAAGTTATACTAAAAGCGAAAATCGGATCAGAAATCGCGATCGGAAAAATCACGAATTAAATCCGAGAAAAGAAAAAGCGACGAGCAGGTTAGCGAGCGAGCGTTACGTTAACTAAACTAATCTGACGAACTTCGTTACGTTAAAGCGAACAAGCGAGCGGCGTTAAGCTAAATAACCTAAACCTAAAAAAGCGAAACTAAAAAACTAAAAAACCAAGAAAAACGCTCGGTTTATTTAAAAAAAATGACACATAAAGCAAGTGCAGTGAACCTCGGCGGGGTCATGGCCCGACTCCCGCTGACGGCCGTGGTATTAATTTGGCGGCGCTAGGTTAGGGTTTAGGCGAGGCGTGGGCGGCGGGTGGTGAGGTGGGGACTGGCGGGGCCGGAAATTGAGTGCTGGCCAGGCCTTCGAACTGAGGGCGCTGAGGCGCTATTTATAGTGCCCAAGGTCGATTGCATTTTTTAAATAATTCATATGAAAGAAAAAAAAAAGAAATACTAAGCGGACTTCAAAAATCCCAAAATAAATTTTCCCCACTTCTAAAATCAATGGGACTAGATGAACATTTATTTGGGGCCTAAATGCAATTTTGAAAAGCAGCATTTTCCTAAATTCAAATAAAAATCGAAAAACTCCAAAATAAAATCTTATTTGATTTTTTATTAAATCTTCATTATTTCTTTATTTTGGGAAAGTCATTTTATTCCCTCTCTCATATTTTGGCCAGTATAAATAATTGAAGATAAAATAAATAAAATCAAATGATCCCTTTTTTAAATTTTTTGAGAAATCTCAAATATAAATGTAAATCCCAACTCTCTCCATGGGTCCTTGAGTTGCGTAGGATTTCTAGGATCGAACCAACAATGCAATAAAAATATGATATGCATGATGATCTATGTATAACATTCTAAATTGAAAATTTGGGATGTTACAAAACTACCCTTAAGATGAATCTAGCCCTCGAGATTGGGTTAACTAACAAATAGGTGGGGGTGGGCCTTGGCAGATCTTCCTCTCGCTCCCGGTGGCTTCTTCCTCGGTGTGGTGGCTCCTTTGAACTTTGCAAAACTTGATAACCTTCTTTGCGAGTAACTCGACTAGCAAACTCAAGAATCTTAACTGGTTTCTCCTCGTAGGTCGAATCATCATTCAAGTGAGATCGCTTCAAGTGGCCTTTGTATCTCTCGGTGGTATATCAGCCATCTCTGCGTGACACTTCTTCAATGAGATACATGGAACACATCATGAACTCTGACAATCCCTCGGGTAATTCCAACTTGTGAGCAACTTCTCCCTACGTTCCAAAACACAATATGGTCCTACAAATCGAGGCGCTAACTTTCCCTTAACTCCAAAGCGTTGAACTCCTTGAAGTGGCGATACGAAGATAAACTCATCTCCGACTTTGTATTACATCTCCTTGCGTTTTGAATCCGCATAGCTTTTTTGCTGGTGGGCTACCTTGAGCCTATCGCGAATTAACTTTACTTTCCATTAGACTCCTTAATCAAATCCGGTCCAAACAAGCTGGCGGTCTACAACTTCATCCCACAACAGCGGGGTCCTGCACCTCCTTAGGTACAAGGCTTGAAAGGGCCATCTTCAAACTAGATTGATAAGCATTGTTGTAAGAAAACTCGAATATGGCAAATTTTAGTCCCGGTGGATCCATAATCCAAGGCACAAGCTCTAAGCATATCCTCCAAAATCTGGTTGACTCTCTCGGTTTGTCCATCATGCGTGGATGAAAAGCTATGCTAAACTCCAGCCTGGTTCCCAAAGTTTACGTGCAAGCTGCTTCCGAACTTTGAGGTGAATTAGGTTCCTCTATCGTCTGATACTCCTCGAAACTCCATGCAAGCATACAATCCTGGTCATGTATATCTTAGCCAATTTAGCCTTGTTGTAAGTAGTCTTTCTTTGGAATGAAATGAGCCACCTTAAATCAAGCGATCGACTACTACCCAAATCGAGTCATAACTTTGAGCAGTCTGGGCAATCCGTGATGAAATCCATGCCTAGTTTATCCCACTTCCATTCGGGTGTCGGCAATGGCTGTAACAATCTCTGCAATACGATGTTACGCCTTCACCCTCGACATACATCACAAGCGCTACATACTACGCAATATCCTTCTTCATTCGGTCCACGAGAAAGTATTCTTCAAATCCAAATACATCTTGGTATTTCTGGGTGAATCGAATATGGTGAATCATGTGCCTCTTGTAGGATCAACTTCACGATCTCGGGTCATTGGGCACATAAACACGGTCTTCAAACCATAGGGTATCGTGCTCATCCTCACGAAATCCCTTAGCCTTCCTTAAGCTCATTTTCTCCTTTATAGAGGCAATCTCTTTGTTAGTCTTGAGCTTCCTGATTCTATCCATCAAAGTTGGTTGAATCTCCAATGCTGCTACATAGCCTCTCGGAACTATTTCCAAACATAGCTCTCGAAGATCCTCGACTAACTCCTTTGGTATTTCTCCGTCATTAGTGTGTTGACATGACTCTTACGGCTCAGCGTGTACGCTACTAGCGTTAGCCTTTACGGGAGTGATAATGTAATCTCATATCGTAATCTTTAATAAGCTCCAACCATCTCCTCTTTGATTTAACTCCATACTGCGTAAAATGTACTTTAAACTCTTATGATCCGTATACACCTCACAGTGGTTCCCAATAATAAAATGTCTCCAAGTCTTCGCGCATGCACTATGGCTGCTAACTCCAAATCATGAGTAGCATAATTTAGCTCATGAGGCTTAAGCTGTCGTGAAGCATCTGAAACAACTCTTCCCTCTGCATAAGCCTGCTCCAAGTCCTCTCGTGAGCGTCGCAATACACCTCATAATCCTTGATACGATCTGGCGGGATTAACAGCTTGGTGAGAGTAACCAAGCGTTTCTTCAACTCTTGGAAACTAACTTCACCTCCTCGATCCATATGAACTTGGTATCCTTCTTCAACAATTACTGTCATAAACCCGCAATCCTTGAGAAATTCTCAATAAATCTCGGTAGTATCCTGCGTGTCCAAGAAACTCGGATCTCTAGCTAGTAGTTGGTGCTTCCTAGTTTATTCTGATGGCAACTTTAGTAGGGTCCTTGCTATACCTTCCCGGATATAACATGTCCAAGAAATACAACTTCCTTCAACAAAACTCACACTTCTTGAACTTGGCATATAGCTGGTGTTCTCACGAGCTTCTCGGTACCAAATGCAAGTGCTCATATGTTCCTCTTCATTCTTGAGTAAACCAAAATATCATCAATGAACACCACGACGAACTTATCCGAAACTCCATAAACACTTTGTTCATCATGTTCATAAAATAGGCAGGTCGTTAGTCAGACCAAATGACATAACGGTATACTCATACAGCCCGTGCACAGTGGTAAAAGCCGTCTTAGGTATATCTGCTCTCGAATCTTCAAGCGGTGGTACCCTGATGCCGTCGATCTTGGAAAACACCTTAGCTCCTTGCAATTGGTCGAACAAGTCATTGATCATCGGTAGTGGGTACTTGTTCTTGATTGTTACTTCATTCAATCGCGATAATCAACAACCATTCTTAATGATCCATCCTTATTCTCCACTAAATCTGAGCGATCCCCAATCACGAAGAACTTGGCGAATAAAGCCTTTATCCATTAACTCCTTAATGCTTCTTGATTTCCTCCAAATCTTGGGCTGGCATCCTATCGGTCTCTTGGATATCGGCCGATGCACAGCAAAAGCTCAATCAAAAATCAATGTCTCTATCCGGTGGCATGCCTAGAAACTCTTACGGAAATACATCGGAAATCACTACTTGGTACTTCCTCCTGCACAAATCCTTATAAGGAATTTACATGTGCCCTTCTCGGCTCATCTTGTGATACATACTTTATTCTCCTTCATACGGTGTCCTAAGCAAAATTGTCTTCTTGGCACAATCGATGTTTCCTCAATACGCCGACAACCAATCCATACCAAAATTGCATCCAAACCTTGGGATTCCAATATAATTAAATCCATTTGGGAAAACATGCCTCCCTATACTTAATGGCACTTGAAAACATCCTTGGTGGCCATATACTCCGCTCTCGGTGAGCTTACTAGCATGGGTGTCTTAAGAGTCCTAGTGGGCAGGCTAACCTTATCCACAAATCCCTTGATATGTATGAATGCGATGCACGGTATCAAAAGAACAAGCTGCGATAAATAACAACCAAAACTTACCTATTCGCATCGGCTGAACTTCAACCTCCTCCGCAGTAGCGTGGTTCACTTATCCTCTGTTGAAAGGATTAAAGCTTCTTTCGAGCTTCCATTGCCATTTCCATTACGGGCTTACGGACATTCATTTGCATAATGCCGGTCTTGCGGCACATAAAACAAGTGATGTGGCTCAGGTCTACCTTGGTTGGGGTTGGCGGGTGGTGCGGTTTTTCGTTGCTTCCTCCATTCCGTTTCCATTCTTTGTGCCATTATGATTGTCGAGCTGCCTCCTCCATGAGTATGCTGAAATTGTCTTCTGTCTTGAGGTAAAAGCGTAGTTTCTGCTTTGAGCTCCAGAGTATTACTTCCCTGTCCATACTTCCTCTTACGATTGTCAATCTCTGCTGCTTCCTTCAATCATAAAGCACGATCTACTAACTCTGGTAGTTATTGAAGGTGGCTACCATCAAGCTGCATGCTCAGCTCATCATTCGGTCCTTCTAGAAACTTCTCTGCTTTTTGCATCCGTAGGAAGCGTCATCTAGGGCATAACGTGCTAACTTCTGAAATCATCCACTCTTGTGTTGTCGAGTCCTCCTTGGTGCAAGTTCTTGAAACTCACGCTTGGGGTGAAGGAAGAACCAGCCCTTGTGGAGAGGGACTTGGGGAAGTACCTACTATCTATCTTAGGGTTGGGGCAGGCGGTGAGTGCCCGGCGGTGGCGGCGTTAGCGTGGGGATCGCGGAGCTTCGGCTGCGAGAGGCTAGAGGATGGCGAGGCGGCGGACAGACGGTGGGGAGTGTTTTTCAAAGCGGGTGAGCGGCGCACTACCCCGCGCGGTGACGAGGGTTGCTATTTGGCGGTCTTGACTGGCGGCTCGAGGTGGAGGTTGAAGATGAACCATGAGCCCTTGATTTACGTATCCAACAGCTGCAAAATCGGTGACGGAGATGAAAAAGTCGATCGACCGCCGTGTAGCCTCACCTTGCTAATCGTTGGTTTGACAGACAAAATTCAGTTTAAACCGCAAAATTCAGTTTGACGATTAAGTTCAGTTTGACAGATTAAGTTCGAGAGATGGCTGATGTATTTTACATCTAGCACTTTGTGGTTATGTATTTTCGTCATGTATTGGAGATGCTAATAGAATTCCCTCGGGTTAACGTTTTTCGTTGTCTCTCTTGTCTGCTTGAGCCTCGGCGTCGTACAACTCACGGAGCTGCTCCAACAACGAAACCCTCCATCACGGTGAGCAATACCTCGGGCTCCATCTCCGGGCCTAAGATCTTCTTCCCTCCTCCGGCAACAAAGTCGGTAGGAACATCCTCACCAGCCAACCCAATCACTGTTGAGATCGACATGAAACCGCCAAAGAGGTTGTACACTTGTTGCATCTCTTTTTACTCTACATGTTATATATATATTGTCCCTTGAGCACAGTTTGTTCCTTTAGTGTCTCCTTGAAAGAAAAAAGCGTAGGAATTTTAATTTTCCGTGTCCTCCTTTTCAAATTCCTATTCATGAAGCGGAAGACTAAGAGATAGTAGCATAATAGCATTATAACCGTACATTTTCTTGTGGTTTGACTTAATCTCACCATGCTTCTTTGCATCCTGTGATCTTCAATTGTTGTGAATCCCTGTTGGGGAGCGTTGCAGAAAATTAAAATTTTCCTACGGTTTCACCAAGATCCATCTATGAGTTCTACTAAGCAGCGAGTAGCGAGAGAGTTTGCATCTACATACCACTTGTAGATCGAGTGCAGGCGTTCGAGAGAGTGGTGATGATGAAGGCGTTCCCAGCGTGATTCCGATCACCGATGACCAAAATCTTGAAAGGACAGCACCTCCGTGTTCAACACACGTGCGGAGACGATGGCGTCTCCTCCGTCTTGATCCAGCAAGAGTGAAGGAGAGGTTGAAGAAGACAATTCCAATGGCAGCCTGACGGCGTGGTGCGGTTAGTCTGATAGTTCTCGGCGGGGCCCAAGCTTGCGTGGAGAAAAGAGGTGTTGGGGAGGGAGGGGCTGCGCCTTCAAGCTGTGTTGGCAGCCCTCCCCCACCCTCTATTTATAGGAGGAGAGGGTCAAGGGGCGGCCATCTAGGGTAAACCCTAGATGGGGGCGTGACAAGGGAGGAGGGAGGGTGGCTTGCCCCCAAGCTGAGGCGCCCCTTTGGGTTTACCCTCCCAAACCCTAGCCGCATGGGCCTAGGTGGGAGGTGCGCCCAGCCACCGGGGCTGGCTCCCTCTCCACTTAGCCCATGTGGCCCCCGGAGAGGTGGCCCCTCGGTGGACCTCGGAACCCTCCGGTGGCCCGGTACTTTACGGTATACCCCGAAACTTCCAGTCCGTTTAACCACTTTCCATATATAAATCTTTACCTCCGGACCATTCCGGAACTCCTCGTGACGTCAGGGATCTCATCAGGGACTCGAACAACATTCGGTAATCACATACTTGTCTTCCTATTAACCCTAAGCGTCACGAACCTTAAGTGTGTAGACCCTACGGGTTGGAGACATCTGAACATGACGAGACTACCTCAAGTCAATAACCAACAGCGGGATCTGGATACCCATGTTGGCTCCCACATGCTCCTCGATGTTGTCATCGGATGAACCACGATGTCAAGGGTTCAAGCAACCCGTATTCTATTCCCTTTGTCGGCGGTATGTTACTTGCGAGACTTCGATCGTCGGTATCCCAATACCTCGTTAGTCTCGTTACCGGCAAGTCACTTTACTCGTACCGCAATGCATGATCCGTGACGGACACTTGATCACTTTGAGCTCATTATGATGATGCATTACGAGTGGGCCCTAGTGATACCTCTCCGTGTCGGGTGACAAATCCGATCTCGATCCGTGTCAACCCAATGGTCACTTCGGAGATACCTGTAGTGCACCTTTATAGTCACCCGATTCGTTGTGACGTTTGATACACCAAAGCACTCCTACGGTATCCGGGAATTGCGATCTCATGGTCTAAGGAAGAGATACTTGACATTGGAAAAGCTCTAGCAAAGCGAACTACGATCTTTGTGCTATGCTTAGGATTGGGTCTTGTCCATCCGTCATTCTCCTAATGGCGTGATCCGTTATCAATGACATCGATGTCCATAGTCGAGGAAACCATGACTATCTGTTGACCAACGAGCTAGTCAACTAGAGGCTTACTAGGGCGTATTGTAGTCTATGTATTCACCGTGTATTACGATTTCCGGATAATACGGTTATAGCATGAATAAAGACAATTATCATGAACAAGGAAATATAATAATAATGCTTTTATTATTGCCTCTAGGGCATATTTCCAACAGTCTCCCACTTGCACTAGAGTCAATAATCTAGTTTACATTGTGATGAATCGAACACCCATAGAGTTACGGTGTTGATCATGTTTTGCCGCGGAAGAGGTTTAGTCAGCGGATCTGCGACATTCAGATCCGTATGCACTTACAAATTTCTATGTCTCCATCACGAACATTTTCACGGATGGAGTTGAGCGGCAACTTGATGTGCTGGTCTTCTTGTGAAACCTGGGCTCCTTGGCAAAGCAATAGCTCGGTGTTGTCACGAGAAGAGTTTGATCGGCCCGACGCATTGGGTATGACTCCTAGGTCGGTGATGAACTCCTTCACCCAAATTGCTTCATCGCTGCCTCGAGGCTGCCATGTACTCCGCTTCACATGTAGATCCATACGGCGCTCTGCTTGCGGCTGCACCAGCTTCTTGCTCCACCATTCAACATATATACGTATCCGGTTTGTGACTTAGAGTCATCGGATCGTGTCGAAGCTAAGCGTCGGCGTAACTTTATTCTGACGAGCTCTTCGTCACCTCCATAAGCGAAACATGTCCTTTGTCCTTTTCGGTGCCAGGATATTCTTGACCGCTGTCCGGTGTTCCTTGCGGGATTACTTTGGTACCTTCCTACCAAACTTACGGCAAGGTTTACATCAGTGCGGTACACAGCATGGCATACATAATAGATCCTATGGCTGAAGCATGGGGATGACACTCATCTCTTCTTTATCTTTTGCCGTGGTGGGGCATTGAGCGAGCTCAATCTCACACCTTATGTCTGAGGCAAGAACCCTTTCTTGGACTGATCCATTTGAACTTCTTCAAAATCTTATCAAGGTATGTGCTTTGTGAAAGACCTATGAGGCGTCTCGATCTATCTCTATAGATCTTGATGCCTAATATATAGCAACTTCTCCAAGGTCCTTCATTGAAAACACTTATTCAAGTAGGCCTTAATGCTGTCCAAGAATTCTATATCATTTCCCATCAAGTATGTCATCTACATATAATATGAGAAATGCTCTGAGCTCCCACTCACTTTCTTGTAGCATGAGGCTTCTCCATAAGTGCATAAACTAAGCGCTTTGATCATCTCATCAAGCGAATGTTCTAACTCGAGATGCTTGCACCAGCCCATAAATGGATCATTGGAGCTTGCATACTTTATCGACATTCTTAGGATCGACAAAACCTTCGGCTGTATCATATCAGCTCTTCCTTAAGATAACCGTTAAGGCAGCTGTTTTGGCGTCCATCGCCATATCTCATAATCATAGTATCGGCAATTGCTAACATGATTGAGACGGACTTAAGCTTCGCTACGGAGAGAAAGTCTCATCGTAGTCAATCCCTTGAACTTGCCGATAACCCTTAGCGACAAGTCGAGCTTTATAGATGGTGACATTACCATCGCGTCCGTCTTCTTCTTAAAGATCCATTTGTTTTCTATTGCTCGCCGATCATCGGGCAAGTCGGTCAAAGTCCACACTTTGTTTTCATACATGGATTCTATCTCGGACTTCATGGCTTCTAGCCATTTGTTGGAATCTGGGCCGCCATTGCTTCTTCATAGTTCGAAGGTTCATTGTTGTCTAACAACATGATTTCCGGGACAGGGTTGCGTACCACTGCAGTGCGGGCGTGTCCTAGTGGACCTCTGAGTTCGGTAGCAACTTGATCCGAAGTACCTTGATCATCATCATGAATTTCCTCTTGGTTGGTGTAGGCATCACGGGAACATTTTCTGAGCTGCACTACTTTCTGTTCAAGAGGTAGTACTTCATCGAGTTCTACTTTCCTCCACTTACTTCTTTCGAGAGAAACTCTTTTCGAGAAAGATTCCGTTCTGGCAACAAAGATCTTGCCTTGGATCTAAGGTAGAAGGTATACCCAAAGGTTTCCTTAGGGTATCCTATGAAAACGCATTTTTCGACTTGGGTTCGAGCTTTTCAGGTTGAAGTTTCTTGACATAAGCATCGCATCCCCAAACTTTTAGAAGCGACGACTTAGGTTTCTTCCCAAACCATAATTCATACGGTGTCGTCTCAGCGGTTTAGGCGGTGCCCTATTTAAAGTGAATGTAGCTGTCTCTAGGCGTATCCCCAAAATGATAGCGGTAAATCGGTAAGAGACATCATAGATCGCACCATATCCAATAAAGTGCGATTCTGACGTTCGGACACACCGTTCTGTTGAGGTGTTCGGTGGCGTTAGTTGTAAACGATTCCACATTTTCTTAAGTGTGTACCAAATTCGTGACTTAAATATTCTCCTCCACGATCGATCGTAAGAATTTTATCTTTCGGTCCGTTGATTCTCTACTTCATTCTGAAATTCCTTGAACTTTTCAAGGTCTCGGACTTGTGTTTCATCAAGTAGACATACCCATATCTACTCAAGTCATCTGTGAGTGAGAACATAACGATATCCTCCATGAGCCTCAACGCTCATTGGACCGCACACATCGGTATGTATGATTTCCAACAAGTTGGTTGCTCGCTCCATTGTTCGAGAGAATGGAGTCTTGGTCATCTTGCCCATGAGGCATGGTTAGCATGTGTCAAATGATTCATAATCAAGAGACTCCAAAGTCCATCGGCATGGAGCTTCTTCATGCGCTTGACACCAATGTGACCAAAGGCGGCGATGCCACAAGTATGTGGGACTATCGTTATCAACTTTACATCTTTTGGTATTCACGCTATGAACATGTGTAATACTACGCTCGAGATTCATTAAGAATAAACCATTGACCATGAGACATGACCATAAAACATATCTCTCATATAAATAGAACAACCATTATTCTCGGTTTAAATGAGTAGCCATCTCGCATTAAGCGAGATCCGGATACAATATTCATGCTCAAACTTGGCACCAAATAACAATTATTAAGGTTCATAACTAATCCGTGGGTAAATGAAGAGGTAGCGTGCGGCGGCGATCACATCGACTCTGGAACCATTCCGCAGCGCGCCGTCACCTCGTCTTCGCCGATCTCCGCTTATTCCGCAGCTCCTGCTGTGAGTTACAAATATGAACAGCGGCACGGTATCAAATACCGGGAGTTACTACGATTCTTGGTAAGGTACACATCAATTACATGTATATCAAATATACCTTTGGTGTTGCGGCCTTCTTATCCGCTAAGTATTTGGGGCAGTTCCGCTTCGGTGACCCTTCCCTTGCAATAAAAGCACTCGGTCTCGGGCTTGGGTCCATTCTTTGACTTCTTCCGGCAACTTGCTTGCGGGGCGGCAATCTCCTTGCCGTCCTTCTTGAAGTTCTTCTTGCCCTTGCCCTTCTTAAACTTAGTGGTCTTATTGACCATCAACACTTGATGTTCTTTCTTGATTTCAACCTCGGTGACTTGACATAGAGAACACTTCAGGAATGGTCTTTACCATCCCTGCATGTTGTAGTTCATCACAAAGCTCTTGTAGCTTGGTGGGAAGCTGGAGGATTCTGTCAATGACCGCCTCATCGGGGAGGTTAATATTCATTTGGGTCATACGGTTGTACAAGCGGACATCTTGAGAATGTGCTCCTTGTGAACTGTTTTCCTCCATCTTACAACTATAGAACTTGTCGGAGATGTCATATCTCTCGACCGGCGTGAGCTTGGAAAACAAGTTTCAGCTCTCGAACATCTCATATGCTCCGTGATGCTCAAAAGCGCTTTTGGAGCCCGGTTCTAAGCTGTAAAGCATGCCGCCTTGAGCGAGGGGTAATCATCGGCCGCGAGACTGCCAAGCATTCATAATGTCTTGGTTCTGCAGAGACAGGGGCGTCACCTAGCGGTCCTTCTAGGGCGTATTGTTTCTGGCAGCTATGAGGATGATCCTCGGGTTCGGACCCGTCCGTATAGTTCTTTGCCGTCATCTTTCGACTTGGTTTTCTCTAGGAGCAGCGTTGAAGTTCAAGTTGACATGGCGTTGGCCATTTGATCTACAAGACATATAATTCAAAAGTTTTAGACTAAGTTCATGATAATTAAGTTCATCTAATCAAATTATTAATGAACTCCCACTTAGATTAGACATCCCTCTAGTCATCTAAGTGTTACGATCCGAGTCGACTAGGCGTGTCCGATCAACACGTGAGACGGACTAGTCTGCGTCGGTGAACATTCTCATGTTGATCGTATCTTCCATCGACTCGTGTTCGACCTTTCGGTCTCCGTGTTCGAGGCCATGTCTTCACATGCTTAGGCTCGTCAAGTTAACCCTAAGTGTTTACTGCGTGTGTAAATCTTGCTTACACCGTTGTATGTGAGCGTAAGAATCCATCACACCCGATTAACACGTGGTGCTTAGAAGCGACGAACTGTAACAGCGGTGCGATTAGGGAGAACACTTCTTGAAATTGTTCTAAGGGATCATCTTATTTACTACCGTCGTTCTAAGTAAACAAGATGCATAATCATAATAAACATCACATGCAATTATAAAGTAGTGACATGATATGGCCAATATCATATAGCTCCTTTGATCTTCATCTTGGGGCTCCATGATCATCTGTCACCGGCATGACACCATGATCTCCATCATCATGATCTCCATCATCGTGCCTCCATGAAGTTGTCCGCCAGCGACTACTTCTACTTCTATGGCTACGCGTTTAGCAATAAAGTAAAGTAAATTACATGGCGTTCTTCAATGACGCATGAGGTCATACAAAAATAAAGACAACTCCTATGGCTCCTGCGGTTGTCATACTCATCGACATGCAAGTCGTGATTCCTATTACAAGAACATGATCTCATACATCACAATATATCATCATTCATCACAACTTGGCCATATCCGTCACATGACAATTGCTGCAAAAACAAGTTAGGCGTCCTCTAATTGTTGTTGCATCTTTTACGTGGCTGCAATTGGGTTCTAGCAAAACGTTTTCTTACCTCGAATAACCTGGCGTGATCTTGTCAACTTCTATTTACCCTTCATAAGGACCCTGTTCATCGAATCCGCTCCCACTAAAGTAGGAGAGCGGACACCGCCAGACCACCTTATGCAACTAGTGCATGTTAGTCGGTGGAACCGGTCTCACGTGAAATGCGTGTAAGGTTGGTCGGGCGCTTCATCCCACAATACCGCGGAAGCAAGAAACAACTAGTAGCGGCAAGTAAGTTGACAAGATCCGCCCACAACAAAATTGTGTTCTACTCGTGCAAAGAGAACTACGCATAGACCTAGCTCATGATGCCCTTTGTTGGGGAGCGTTGCAGAAAATTAAAATTTTCCTACGGTTTCACCAAGATCCATCTATGAGTTCTACTAAGCAGCGAGTAGCGAGAGAGTTTGCATCTACATACCACTTGTAGATCGATGCAGGCGTTCGAGAGAGTGGTGATGATGAAGGCGTTCCCAGCGTGATTCCGATCACCGATGACCAAAATCTTGAAAGGACAGCACCTCCGTGTTCAACACACGTGCGGAGACGATGGCGTCTCCTCCGTCTTGATCCAGCAAGAGTGAAGGAGAGGTTGAGAAGACAATTCAATGGCAGCCTGACGGCGTGGTGCGGTTGAGTCTGATAGTTCTCGGAGGGGCCGCCAAGCTTGCGTGGAGAAAGAGAGGTGTTGGGGAGGGAGGGCTGCGCCTTCAAGCTGTGTTGGCAGCCTCCCCCACCCCTCTATTTATAGGAGGAGAGGGTCAGGGGGCGGCCATCTAGGGTAAACCCTAGATGGGGGCGGACAAGGGAGGAGGGAGGGTGGCTTGCCCCCAAGCTGAGGCGCCCCCTAGGGTTACCCTCCCAAACCCTAGCCGCATGGGCCTAGGTGGGGAGGTGCGCCCAGCCACCGGGGCTGGCTCCCTCTCCACTTAGCCCATGTGGCCCCGGAGAGGTGGCCCCTCGGTGGACCTCGGAACCCTCCGGTGGCCCGGTACTTTACGGTATACCCCGAAACTTCCAGTCCGTTTAACCACTTTCCATATATAAATCTTTACCTCCGGACCATTCCGGAACTCCTCGTGACGTCCGGGATCTCATCGGGACTCGAACAACATTCGGTAATCACATACTTGTCTTCCTATTAACCCTAAGCGTCACGAACCTTAAGTGTGTAGACCCTACGGGTTGGGAGACATCTGAGACATGACGAGACTACCTCAAGTCAATAACCAACAGCGGGATCTGGATACCCATGTTGGCTCCCACATGCTCCTCGATGTTGTCATCGGATGAACCACGATGTCAAGGGTTCAAGCAACCCGTATTCTATTCCCTTTGTCGGCGGTATGTTACTTGCGAGACTTCGATCGTCGGTATCCCAATACCTCGTTAGTCTCGTTACCGGCAAGTCACTTTACTCGTACCGCAATGCATGATCCGTGACGGACACTTGATCACTTTGAGCTCATTATGATGATGCATTACGAGTGGGCCCTAGTGATACCTCTCCGTGTCTGGGTGACAAATCGATCTCGATCCGTGTCAACCCAATGGTCACTTTCGGAGATACCTGTAGTGCACCTTTATAGTCACCCGATTCGTTGTGACGTTTGATACACCAAAGCACTCCTACGGTATCCGGGAATTGCGATCTCATGGTCTAAGGAAGAGATACTTGACATTGGAAAAGCTCTAGCAAAGCGAACTACGATCTTTGTGCTATGCTTAGGATTGGGTCTTGTCCATCACGTCATTCTCCTAATGGCGTGATCCGTTATCAATGACATCGATGTCCATAGTCGAAACCATGACTATCTGTTGACCAACGAGCTAGTCAACTAGAGGCTTACTAGGGGCGTATTGTAGTCTATGTATTCACCGTGTATTACGATTTCCGGATAATACAGTTATAGCATGAATAAAGACAATTATCATGAACAAGGAAATATAATAATAATGCTTTTATTATTGCCTCTAGGGCATATTTCCAACAACCCTACGAGGTCTTCGCTCTAACTTGCATCTTGATGTTGGTTCTATCATGCATATGGTGTCTTGCATTGCTTACTTTATACATCAAATATGTCATCTGCTTAGTTTAGACATCCTTTGTGTGAATGCCATCTGTTTAGTTTATTCATCGTTTATGTGAATTATGCAGCATCATCTTGTTTAGCCGGGCATCATATATGTGAATTTTGCAATGCCATCACCTTAGCCAATCATCTTATATATAAATTATATCAGGCCATCCTTTTTTTGCGTTACATATTACATTTTGTCAACAATGTTAGTACATTCAAGCGCTCTTCGTTGTGCATCAGCCATTTGACACGGTGATGGCAAATTCTGGAGTGAAAACAAGGTCTTGAGCGAGACTATGATGTCGGCAGTAGCGTATCTCGGCGGTTACGGATAGCTCCTCGGAGGAGGATTGAGAGGCAGATGAACAGTCCTATCCCCCAGTGTATGCTCTAACTTGGCGAGGGTTATATTGCTCATATAAATGCGTATGGTGTCTCGCATTGCTATGTCATTTGATTAGTTTAGACATGCTTTGTGTGAATGCCACTGTTTAGTGTCTAATTACCATATATGTGAATTATGCATTGCCATCTTGTTGCAAGACATTATATATGAATTATACAATGCTATCTTGTTACAAGGCATTATGTATATGAATTATGCAATGCCATCTTTGTTTAGCCAATCATCATGTATGTAATTATATCATGCTATCATTTTTTTTATTGTACGTTCCATTTAGTAAAAAGCGTTTGTATATTCAACTACTCTTCACGTGCATCATAGCCATTTAAGCGGTGATGAAAGTATATGGAGTGAAAACAAAATTATTGAGCGAGACAAGGCTACTGCTTGACGGACATCTTCTTTGATTCTGAAGAGCTCCTCGGAGGATTAGAGAGGCCGATGATTGATCCTATTTCCCCACGAGGTCTATTATCAAACTTGGCAGGTTATATTACCCATGTCATGCATGTTGTCTTACATTGCAGATTTTACATCATATATAGATTGCCATACTTACTTGCCTATATAAATCATATATTTGAATTATATCATGCCATCATGTTTACATAGTACATACATACACATCATCTGACTCCTGGCATGGCAGCCCATTTAATAAGACATCATATAGTTATATCATCTCATCTGTTTAGTGTTCTGAGTCATCATATTTTGAATTATGGCATTTATCGGTGAATGTGTGAATTATGGCATGCCAACCTATTTAATAAACACATTATATAGTTATGTCATGTCATCCTCTTTACATAGTCTCATATTTTGAACTATGTCTTTCCATCTTTTAGTTAGCCATCATAATGTAGAAATTGTGTCATGCTATCACTGTTTAGTTAGCCATCATATATGTGAAATTGTGTCATGCTATACTGTTTGGTTGAACAACATAAATATGAATTATTTCATGCCCTCTTTTATTCCCCACTATCCATTGCACTGTCTATCATACAATGTCTATACTTTCAATTACTTTTCTTGTTTATCGGCCATTTTGAATTGGAGAAGCGTGATGGCGGTATCTAAGGGAGTAACAACACGGTCTTGAGAAAAGATAGTGCTACCGGTTGATGCAGATAGAACCACGATTGTACTTGCCCAAGGACCAGATCCACCACACCTAACCTAGACTCTCATGATTACCCCTACGATTGGACGGAGAACCAGCTACACCTTCTAACCCCCAGCCACAGGATAGTAACCCGGTTCAGTTGACACAACATCGTCTCACCACAGAGCACCCAAACACGGCGATTAGTAAAGGCTGCGGTGCCCAAAACGAGGACCACCACTCGAATCCCAACTCAGCAGCAAAGGATAAGAAGATTTGTTCTCAGGTCGAGTTACTGTAGCTATGGTTCATACTCCTTTCTTTGTTGCATTCTTGTATTTACTCATACCAACTATTTTCAAATTTGAAGGATGGAATTGAAACTCCAATGGCGCCAGCAATTATGTTTTAAACACTGTCTTCTTTAACTGGTTTGTTGTTGTAACTTTTGCTCTATGTTGATTTCAGTTTCAATTGAATAAATAGTTATGTTCTCATGTCATGCACATTACAAGTGTTGTTATTGTTCTATAGTTACCCACACTTATATTATCTCTAATGCCTTTGTCTTGAACAAATATTATTTGAGCGGTGTCTCTATCTTGATTTGGCAAGCAAAAACTAGAATGATATAGACCATAAAGTGACCATGGTACATAGATATATATTTTGCTTTGGTGGCGAACTTTGATGCCAGTGGATGTAGTATGTAATAGCAGTGATAGCCTAGCGTTAGTTGCTTGCTTATTTATTTCCTTCTTTGTCTTGTTTATTTGTTTGCTTGTAGTCATTGCAGTTCTTTTCCGCGGTTTTCTAGTGGCTCCAATAACCTATTTTTTAAAACTAGGCTACAATAACCATGGGCTAATATTCTATGTATGTGACACTAGGCCTCCTACTGGCCGTGAAACAATGGGCCTTCTGGCCGTAGAAACAATGGGCTTCTGCGGGCCATATCATCAATGGGCCTTATACAAGCCGTGTGATCGATTGACCAAACATGGGCCAAGCGAGAATAGCATTATGGCACGTAAGCGGGCTGAGTTGGAATCGTCCGTTCATGGGCCGACCATAACAAGCCATCATTAATAGGCCGTGTTGATGACACTATGCATTAGCAGTGATAACGGACCACAAGCGGGCGATTTGTAACCCGCAATTTGAATTTGGCCCTGGCGAAAAATAGCGAGAGCGGGC
This sequence comes from Aegilops longissima, assembly GCA_021605205.1. Taxonomy (NCBI): domain Eukaryota; kingdom Viridiplantae; phylum Streptophyta; class Magnoliopsida; order Poales; family Poaceae; genus Aegilops; species Aegilops longissima. Next base: position 26,851 of record JAHIAM010004644.1, read on the forward strand.
CATGAAGTAGCGAATCTTTGAGTGAGCCCAGAATAAATGGGCTCACGAAGGCGAAAGATAACATGGGTGGAAGCATTAGCGGAATAAC
>JAHIAM010004645.1:0-25288 GCA_021605205.1 Aegilops longissima
TATAGCCTAGTTCAAATAATTTTACACTAGAGTTGAACTAGCTCTATAAGCTTGTACAAATAATTTTACACTAGAGTTGAACTCGCTCTGTAGTCTAGTACAAATAATTTTACACTAGATTTGAACTAGCTCTATAAGCTCTAGTTCAAATAATTTTACACTAGAGTTGAACTAGCTCTATAAGCTAGTTCAAATAATTTTACACTCGAGTTGAACTAGCTCTATAGCCTAGAAAAATAATTTTACACTAGAGTTGAACTAGATCTATAAGCTAGTTAAAATAATTTTACACTAGAGTTGAACTAGCTATATAGCCTATTACAAATAATTTTCCACTAGAGTTGAACTAGCTCTATAAACTTGTACAAATAATTTTATACTAGACTTTAACTAGCTCTATAAGCTAGGTCAAATAATTTTACACTAGAGTTGAACTAGCTCTATAGCCTAGTACAAATAATTTTACACTAGATTTGAACTAGCTATATAAGCTAGTGCAAATAATTTTACACTAGAGTTGAAATAGGTCTATAGCCTTGTACAAATAATTTTACACTTGAGTTGAACTACATCTATAAGCTAGTTCAAATAATTTTACACTAGAGTTGAACTAGCTCTATAGCCTAGTACAAATAATTTTATACTAGAGTTGAACTAGATCTATAAGCTAGTTCAAATAATTTTATACTAGAGTTGAACTAGCTCGATAGCCTAGTACAAATAATTTTACACTAGAGTTGAACTAGCTCTACAAGCTTGTACAAATAATTTTACACTAGACTTTGACTAGCTCTATAAGCTAGTTCAAATAATTTTACACTAGAGTTGAACTAGCTCTATAGCCTAGTACAAATTATTTTACAGTAGAGGTGAACTAGCTCTATAAGCTTGTACAAAAAAATTTACACTATACTTGAACTAGCTCTATAAGCTAGTTCAAATAATTTTACACTAGAGTTGAACTAGCTCTATAAGCTAGTTCAAATTTTTTTACACTAGAGTTGAACTAGCTCTATAAGCTAGTTCAAATAATTTTACACTAGAGTTGAACTTGCTCTATAGCCTAGTACAAATAATTTTACACTATAGTCGTACTAGCTCTTACACTAGAGTTGAACTAGCTCTATTAGCTACTTAAAACAATTTTACCCCAGAGTTGTACTATCTCTATAGCCTAGTACATATAATTTTACACTAGAGTTAAACTAGCTCTATAGCCTAGCTCAAATTATTTTAAACTAGAGTTGAACTAGCTCTATAAGCTAGTTCAAATAATTTTACACTAGAGTTGAACTAGCTCTATAGCCTAGTACAAATAATTTTACACTTGAGTTGAACTAGCTCTATAAGCTTGTACAAAAATTTTTACACTAGAGTTGAACTAGCTCTATAAGCTAGTTCAAATAATTCTAAACTAGAGTTGAACTAGCTCTATAGCCTAGTACAATTAATTTTACACTAGAGTTGAACTAGCTCTATAAGCTTGTACAAATAATTTTACACTAGAGTTGAACTCGCTCTGTAGTCTAGTACAAATAATTTTACACTAGATTTGAACTAGCTCTATAAGCTCTAGTTCAAATAATTTTACACTAGAGTTGAACTAGCTCTATAAGCTAGTTCAAATAATTTTACACTCGAGTTGAACTAGCTCTATAGCCTAGAAAAATAATTTTACACTAGAGTTGAACTAGCTCTATAAGCTAGTAAAATAATTTTACACTAGAGTTGAACTAGCTATATAGCCTAGTACAAATAATTTTACACTAGAGTTGAACTAGCTCTATAAACTTGTACAAATAATTTTACACTAGAGTTGAACTAGCTCTATAAGCTAGGTCAAATAATTTTACACTAGAGTTGAACTAGCTCTATAGCCTAGTACAAATAATTTTACACTAGATTTGAACTAGCTATATAAGCTAGTTCAAATAATTTTACACTAGAGTTGAACTAGCTCTATAGCCTTGTACAAATAATTTTACACTAGAGTTGAACTAGCTCTATAAGCTAGTTCAAATAATTTTACACTAGAGTTGAACTAGCTCTATAGCCTAGTACAAATAATTTTACACTAGAGTTGAACTAGATCTATAAGCTAGTTCAAATAATTTTACCTAGAGTTGAACTAGCTCTATAGCCTAGTACAAATAATTTTACACTAGAGTTGAACTAGCTCTATAAGCTTGTATAAATAATTTTACACTAGAGTTGAACTAGCTCTATAAGCTAGTTCAAATAATTTTACACTAGAGTTGAACTAGCTCTATAGCCTAGTACAAATAATTTTACACTAGAGTTGAACTAGCTCTATAAGCTTGCAAAAAATTTACACTAGAGTTGAACTAGCTCTATAAGCTAGTTCAAATAATTTTACACTAGAGTTGAACTAGCTCTATAAGCTAGTTCAAATTTTTACACTAGAGTTGAACTAGCTCTATAAGCTAGTTCAAATAATTTACACTAGAGTTGAACTAGCTCTATAGCCTAGTACAAATAATTTTACACTAGAGTGAACTACACTAGCTCTTACACTAGAGTTGAACTAGCTCTATTAGCTACTTAAAACAATTTTACCCTAGAGTTGAACTAGCTCTATAGCCTAGTACAAATAATTTTACACTAGAGTTAAACTAGCTCTATAGCCTAGCTCAAATTATTTTAAACTACAGTTGAACTAGCTCTATAAGCTAGTTCAAATAATTTTACACTAGAGTTGAACTAGCTCTATAGCCTAGTACAAATAATTTTACACTAGAGTTGAACTAGCTCTATAAGCTTGTACAAAAATTTTACACTAGAGTTGAACTAGCTCTATAAGCTAGTTCAAATAATTTTACACTAGAGTTGAACTAGCTCTATAGCCTAGTTCAAATAATTTTACACTAGAGTTGAACTAGCTCTATAAGCTTGTACAAATAATTTTACACTAGAGTTGAACTCGCTCTGTAGTCTAGTACAAATAATTTTACACTAGATTTGAACTAGCTCTATAAGCTCTAGTTCAAATAATTTTACACTAGAGTTGAACTAGCTCTATAAGCTAGTTCAAATAATTTTACACTCGAGTTGAACTAGCTCTATAGCCTAGAAAAATAATTTTACACTAGAGTTGAACTAGATCTATAAGCTAGTTAAAATAATTTTACACTAGAGTTGAACTAGCTATATAGCCTAGTACAAATAATTTTCCACTAGAGTTGAACTAGCTCTATAAACTTGTACAAATAATTTTATACTAGACTTTAACTAGCTCTATAAGCTAGGTCAAATAATTTTACACTAGAGTTGAACTAGCTCTATAGCCTAGTACAAATAATTTTACACTAGATTTGAACTAGCTATATAAGCTAGTGCAAATAATTTTACACTAGAGTTGAAATAGGTCTATAGCCTTGTACAAATAATTTTACACTTGAGTTGAACTAGATCTATAAGCTAGTTCAAATAATTTTACACTAGAGTTGAACTAGCTCTATAGCCTAGTACAAATAATTTTATACTAGAGTTGAACTAGATCTATAAGCTAGTTCAAATAATTTTACACTAGAGTTGAACTAGCTCTATAGCCTAGTACAAATAATTTTACACTAGAGTTGAACTAGCTCTACAAGCTTGTACAAATAATTTTACACTAGACTTGAACTAGCTCTATAAGCTAGTTCAAATAATTTTACACTAGAGTTGAACTAGCTCTATAGCCTAGTACAAATTATTTTAACTAGAGTTGAACTAGCTCTATAAGCTAGTTCAAAAAATTTACACTAGAGTTGAACTAGCTCTATAAGCTAGTTCAAATATTTTACACTAGAGTTGAACTAGCTCTATAAGCTAGTTCAAATTTTTTACACTAGAGTTGAACTAGCTCTATAAGCTAGTTCAAATAATTTACACTAGAGTTGAACTAGCTCTATAGCCTAGTACAAATAATTTTACACTAGAGTTGTACTAGCTCTTACACTAGAGTTGAACTAGCTCTATTAGCTACTTAAAACAATTTTACACTAGAGTTGAACTATCTCTATAGCCTAGTACAAATAATTTTACACTAGAGTTGAACTAGCTCTATAGCCTAGCTCAAATAATTTTAAACTAGAGTTGAACTAGCTCTATAAGCTAGTTCAAATAATTTACACTAGAGTTGAACTAGCTCTATAGCCTAGTACAAATAATTTTACACTAGAGTTGAACTAGCTCTATAAGCTTGTACAAAAATTTTACACTAGAGTTGAACTAGCTCTATAAGCTAGTTCAAATAATTCTAAACTAGAGTTGAACTAGCTCTATAGCCTAGTACAATTAATTTTACACTAGAGTTGAACTAGCTCTATAATCTTGTACAAATAATTTTACACTAGAGTTGAACTCGCTCTATAAGCTCTAGTTCAAATACCTAGAGTTGAACTAGCTCTATAAGCTAGTTCAAATAATTTTACACTCGAGTTGAACTAGCTCTATAGCCTAGAAAAATAATTTTACACTAGAGTTGAACTAGATCTATAAGCTAGTAAAAATAATTTTACACTAGAGTTGAACTAGCTATATAGCCTAGTACAAATAATTTTCCACTAGAGTTGAACTAGCTCTATAAGCTTGTACAAATAGTTTTACACTAGAGTTGAACTAGCTCTATAAGCTAGTTCAAATAATTTTACACTAGAGTTGAACTAGCTCTATAGCCTAGTACAAATAATTTTACACTAGAGTTGAACTAGCTGTATAAGCTAGTTCAAATAATTTTACACTAGAGTTGAACTAGCTCTATAGCCTAGTACAGATAATTTTACACTTGAGTTGAACTAGCTGTATAAGCTAGTTCAAATAATTTTACACTAGAGTTGAACTAGCTCTATAAGCTAGTTCAAATAATTTTACACTAGATTTGAACTAGCTCTATAAGCTAGTTCAAATAATTTTATACTAGAGTTGAACTAGCTCGATAGCCTAGTACAAATAATTTTACACTAGAGTTGAACTAGCTCTACAAGCTTGTGCAAATAATTTTACACTAGACTTTGACTAGCTCTATAAGCTAGTTCAAATAATTTTACACTAGAGTTGAACTAGCTCTATAGCCTAGTACAAATTATTTTAAGTAGAGGTGAACTAGCTCTATAAGCTTGTACAAAAAAATTTACACTATACTTGAACCAGCTCTATAAGCTAGTTCAAATAATTTTACACTAGAGTTGAACTAGCTCTATAGCTAGTTCAAATTTTTACACTAGAGTTGAACTAGCTCTATAAGCTAGTTCAAATAATTACACTACAGTTGAACTAGCTCTATAGCCTAGTACTAATAATTTTACACTAGAGTTGAACTAGCTCTATAAGCGAGTTCAAATAATTTTACACTAGAGTTGAACTATGTACACTAGAGTTGAACTAGGAAAGCAGTCCACGAACACCTATGGGACCGGCGGACCGAGGTCCCTTACAGTTCGACAGGCGGAGATCGCCTGAAAAGGCGGATCGGCCGAAGCACCTGAGCAGTTTACCCAGCCGGAGCTCTTGAGATAACCTCCCTCTTGCTGCATGTGCGAGTGTATTGAGTTCTTGCTCGGGGGCCAGGTGCTCTGATACACACTAGCTGCTACTTGAGACCCGGCGTGAGTGTTTTCTACCTCGAACCCTCTCTCGTTGCGCATGGGCCTCCTTTTATATGCTAAAGGGTCTCCAAGCAGGTGTAGCGTAGACAAAAATAAAAATGGAAAAGGAATTGCGGTTGGTACAACTACCTGCACGATGTATCATACCTAACCCTAACGGCGGGGACAAAGGCATTAAATGCCCGTCTCGTTGCCCAAATAGTGCAAAAAGGACCGTCGGGGCGCCACCGCTTGCCCGATGGCAATCTTGTCGGCGTCGCTTGCCACGCGCACCGCTGGGCGCCTGACCTCTTGCCACCAGCGCTGGAAAGGTCGAGGCGACACGTTGGTGGATGTCTTTGGGCGTGGGTATAGAGTGGTAGTTTGCGCGACAAGCGCCTTGCCATGATCGTTTTCTTGTCGCGTCCGGAAGCTTGTCGCTCACGGGACGGCGTGGCGCCTGCGACAAGTTCCTCGAGATGCCTTGGTTGGCCTTCGGCAAGCTCCTCTTCTTTGGGGCCTTGTCTCCTTGGCTTGAATACTTTGTTCTTGAATGGCTCCAAAGGAACCATGGAGGACCTTAGCGGTCACCGGCAAGCCTTGCCGTGAGGTGCTGCAACTGTCCGTGCACAAGTTGGGATACTAGGGTACCCTACTCTAGTACACCGGCAGAGCCCCGAACTGGGCCACACACGGTGCCAAGCGCTGTTGGGCTAGGCCCAAAAGCAATCTGCAGAACACCTTGGCGGCCTAGATCACGCCGTATATCACTCTGTATCCACAGCGCCCTCCTCGAGCAGCGCAGCGTCGAAGGGGTTGGAAGCGAGTTGGCGCATCGGAAGGTTAACCTTGACAGCCACGAGGAGGAGCTTGCAGCGAAACAAACATTGGTGGGGCTCTCAAGAAGCGAGAGGATCTGCCGTAGCTGCGAGCCGCCAAGAAGGAGGCTGGAGGCGAAGGTGGGCGCAGCTGGAGGCCGATCTCAAGGTGGCGAGGAGCTTGCTATGCTGAGCGTGGCCTTGAAGGGCGCCTACACCCTTGGCGAGCTGCAGGGTCGTCCCTTGAGAGAGCAAGGAGCTTAAGCGCCGCCAAGGACTCAAGGAAGATCTTGAGTTGAAGCTGACTACTTTGACCAAGGCGGCTGGGCCGGCGCCGGGGAGCAGGAGGTGGCCTTGAAGGAGAAGATCAAGGCCGACCAGTGACTGCTGGCGAGTCTGCTGCCCCAGAACACTTTTAGGGAGAATGTGAGCCTTTGGACCGAGGTCTCGTGGATGTTGCTGCAGCTATCAATAGGGAGCTGGCGCGGTGGGGATGGAGGATCTCGGGTATTCCTCCGATGAGCACCTCAACCCAGCGCCAAGCTCAACTTGTTCTCCAAAGGCGTGGCGGCGGCCCTCCAGCGACTCGGGAGAAGATCCCAAAGCAGCTGGCCGGCGAGTCGCGCAAGATCTGTGAGGAGCTCTTCAAAGGTCTTGGTGAAGGTGGCCTTCGCAACCCAGGCCTCAACCTCACCAGCGTCCTCGGGACCATGGCGGCGGATGCTGATGCAGGCGCTCAAGACCCTTATCGCACCATTGTGGACAAGGTGGCGGGATCAAGAGGTTGAGGCGTCGCGTGGATTAGGCCGCCCGTTTTCTCTTTTCTTGTCGCTGCTGGTCATGTTATGAGAACAATCTGTTAGAGCTGCGACAAGCTATCTTGTAATATGACTCTATTTGGTGGCGATTTCTATGTTATTTCCTTTACTTGATTCCTTCCTTTGTATGTTTTTGCCCTCGTTTTAGGGAACTTGTCGGTATGAGCACCTTAGCCATGGCGCTGAGTCTTGGGACATCAGCAGCCTGCTTTGGCGGTGCCGCTACCGACAAGAAACCTTGCCATAACTAATCGCAGCTCACTTAAGTTGTTGGCGGACTCGAAACAAAGTAAAAGGCGCAACTAGCTACTGAGTTGGTTCCTCAGCGCTGGGTTTTCCATACAAAAGCAGTCGTTCGAGGAAGATAACTTAAAAATTTTAAAAATTTAAAACTGATTGCTCAAACTTTAGCAACTTAGCTTTCTGTCGTTTGCTTCGGTGGTGAAACTTCCTCGAGCGGCGCTTGGTCCACCATTATCTTCTCCTTTCCCCGGCAAACTTGTGGGCGAGGAACCTTCCTTTCTTTGAGAAGAGAAAGAAGAAAATAAAGACATGGAGCCTTACGGCTCGTTATTGCTTACGGGGGTGGCGCTGCGAAAGTGTCGGATAGCATGCAAAAAAAGTAGAAAGCATGAAATTGACAAGATGTGCGGAGCACATGAGCTTCTTGTCGTGGAGGCTGATCGTACCCACGAACACCTATGGGGCAGCAGACGGACCCCTTCGGTTCGATGGGGGCGGAGGTTGCGAAGAAGCGGATCGGTGAAGCACACGGCAGTTACCCACCGGAGCTCTCGGAGAGATAATACTCCTCTGTTGCTTATGCGATTGTATTGTGTTCTTGCTAGAGATCTATGGGAGCTACAAGACCTAGCATGAGTGTCTCGGTCTCCAATGAATCAATGAACGAACCCTTTTACGTTGCGCATGGGCCTCCTTTTATAGGCTCAAGGGGTCACCAGCAGGTGTAGCGTAGACAAGGGCAAAATGGGAAAATAAGCTGTGGTTCGTACAGCTACTTTATGCGATGTATTCTACCTAACTCGGCGGCAAGGGACAAAAGCATTAAATGCCCGTCCATGTCGTCTAAGCAGTCTGTGAGGACCGTCGGGGCGCCACCGCTTCGCCACGATGGCAATCTTGTCGGCGCCGCTTACCGCTGCTCCGCTGGCGCCTGACCTCTTGACCTGGCGCTTGGAATGGTCCCATGGCGACACGTTGGTGGATGAGCTGGGCGGAGAGGAAGAGTGGTTGCTGCCGCGGCAAGCGCCTTGCTGCGGCTGAATCCTTGTAAACCACGGGGCTTGTCGCTCACCGAGCCTTCCGGCAAGCTCCTCTTGCGGGGTCTTGTCTTCTGCGTGCCTTGAGTAGCCTTCGGCAAGCTCCTCTTGCAGGGGCCTTGTCTCCTTGACTTGAATACTTTGTTCTTGAATGGCTCCAAAGGAACGCGGAGGACCTTGGCGGTCACTAGGCAAGCCTTGCAGCGAGTGCTGCAACTGTCCGTGCGAGTTCGGGATACTAGGGTACCCTACTCTAGTACACCGGCAGAGCCCGGAACTGGGCCACACTGCGCCCGGCGCTGTTGGGCCAGGCCCAAAAGCAGTCTGCAGACACGCGCTGCCTAGATCACGCCGTTACTCGCTCCGGACCCACCCGTCCCCACGAACAACCGCGTCTCTGCGGCGTCGTGGGGAGATCGTGGGGTTTCTTTAATGGAAGCGGAACATCTGCCCCTCTCCTCCTTATAAGCAGGGAAGCAGGGCAGGTCGCCCACCTGCGCCATTGCTGTCCCATCTCGAAAACCACCGCGCTCCCCTTCTTCTCTAGTCGAAGGCGGCGCTCCGCCCCCATCGCCACCAGCGCCATCGGCGCCGTCGGTCTCCTCCACCACCTCCGCCATGGCTCCAAAAGCCGACAAGGGAAAGGCGTGAAATCGGCGGCGCAGCGGCTCATGGCGCTGCTGAAAGGCGGGCCATCTTGACCCCAGCTCGGCGCAAAGGGCTGAGGAGGCTACTACCTCTTACAGTCGGCGGAGGCAGGCGCATCCAGCGCGCGAAGGTACTCTCGCCGCCGCATCAGTCGGCCGGCGGGTACCCTTCTTGGCGCTCTTCTTCTATTGCGGGCTCTGCCGCCCTTTTCTAATTCTTCTGCGATATCGCGAACACCTCTGGCCGCCTTCTTGATTTCACCCCAATGCTGTCGACCATGGCGGTTTCGCACACCTTTGCGAAAACTTTGTGAATCCACCAAGCGTAGCCCTCTTCGCCACTTCTTCATGCCCAGCGTTGAGAGAGAGCCACTTGGGAGGGATTGCTTGGATCTCTAGGATCGGCAGAAAAAGCCAATCTGGAAGGAGAGCTCCGCGGCAAGTGGGAGGTGGAGAGCCGATTGGTGTTGGATCGTTGAGGAGAACCGCAGCCCTTCGCCCGGCGCCAAACTCCCATAGTCTTGCGGCAGCGATTGGAACAACGTGGCGCGGAGGATGCTAGGTTGAAGATTGCTGTGACCGGATCTTGCGCCTCGGGCTTGCGGACTCACTTTGGCGCCGTTGGCGCAGATTTCCTCGCCGCCGCATCACTCCCTTGCGGAGAGGAGGAGACCGGCTTGGAGTTCAAAATTGGCGGACATCATGAGGCTGCGCCGGGCCTCAGCTGGAATTTCACCGTCTTGGAGCTGGATGCGATCTTCTTGGAGCTGTTCAAGCATGACCCGATCACCCGAATGGTTCATGTTGCCAAGAAGTCGTTCCTTTATGCAACAACTCTTCGCTCGACCGCATCCGTGCAATGATGCCATTGTGCGATTCGCATGGGATCGTTCAACTTGGCAGAAAACTGCAGACGGCGTCGTCGGCAGTTCTTGATAACTTGGAAGAAGTGCCGATCCGCTCCGACGAGCGAAGTGGCTCACCAGCGACACCACCGGCGCCAAGATGCAGCGCGCGCCACCAGAGCTGGAGGCGGCAGCAGCTGCTGCCGTTGGTGAATTGGGTTCACCGTGGAGGCGAGAGGCAGCGAAGCGGCAAGCCTTGCCGATCGAGAGAGCTTGCGGCAGCGGTGGAGCAGGCGAGCCTGAAGTTGAGCGAGCAGGCCTGCGGGGCGCCTCCTCCTCACCTTCAGGTAGCTTGCATGGCGGAGCCCACAACTCCACCAGAAGGCGCCTCCATAAGGCCGGGAAGTGGCGGGGCGGCGGGCAGACCAACAAGCCGTCGCGCGCGCAGCAGCTCCACCAGCGGCAACAACATTGCAGCGGGGCGCCTCCGCCGCCACATCAAGCTGGGCGGGGCCTTACAGGACCACGGCTCCTACACCCGCCAAGCGTCAGAGAGCCTACTCTTCCAGCTCGTCGCGCGAGGCGGACGGAATTCGACTTCTCGCGCTCAGCTCGAGGAAGAAGAAGAGTAAGATCTTGGCGTTGTACTTGTAATTCTTCAATTTGCTGTTTTGTCTTGTGTCGACTTGCTTCATTCTGAATTCTTTCCTTTTCAGGGCCTGGCGGAAGAGCTTGAAGAGCCAAGACCCGGTGGTGCGTCATCGAGGCGATCCTCCCATGCAGCAGAGGCGCGTCTGAGACCCCTTGCGGACCAGCGACCCTTCCTAAAGCAGCCCCAGCGCAGCCCCAGCGTAAGTATATGATTCACTTTTTGCGGTTAGGCGCACATGGGTGCTCTTTATTTGCTGATATCATTTGTTGATTTGTGTAGGAGCGAGCAGCCCGCCGAAGTGTCTGAGGCCGTTCGACATGCCATCTGCTTCAACTACTCCGCCAAGGAAGATCCCCGGCAAGGAGTGCCCTCCGGCAAGGAGGCTTCTCCGGCAAGGGCGGCTCTCCGGCAAGGGATGGCACCGTCGACCCTCCGATGGCGAGGCTGCAGCTGCAGATCCCATCGCGAGGTAAGCCTCTTGCTGTAAGCTGCCCTTGTGTTTTCTTCTTCAATTCTTCCTTTTGGATATTTTGCTTGACTTTTCTTTCTTTTCCTTGTTGTCGAGATCCATCCGCTTGTGAGCCGATGGAGGCCCAGCGTCGCCCGCAGGGAGGGCCTTGGCTTGGCAACATTAGCAACGTCGCCGTCGCCGAGGAGGGACCTGGCGGGCAGACGAGCCCGCCGTTGAAGAGGCCACCGAGGCTGCCGTCCACGAAGCGGCGAGGGTCGGCGATAATCTTGGCGACCACGAGGCCGCGAGGGCGCCAGGCGCTACACCGACCGCCGATCCCTCCGCCCGCTGCCGGCGCGCGGGCTCGAGCCCGGCCAGCGCCTACTTGAAGGCTGGAGATGGCGTCTTCATCAAGCTCCACAGGCGTCGAGCTCGAGGGCACGGTCGAGGAGAAACCCGACGAAGAGCTGCTCGCCTCCGCTGGGCTGTCGTTGGTCGGCCAGCGCCAACCAGCGGCAGTGGCGAGTCTAGGAGGAGCAGCTGTTGCGGAAGCTGCCGTCGCTCTACCGCGCCCGACAAGCCGGCTGGAATCCGGGGCGCTTATCGCAAGGCGGGGCAGATATGGAGAAAGCGCGAGAAGAGCTCGGGCGCCAACCAAAAGCTCTCGGGCGTGGCGGCGGAGGCGGGGCGACTTCGCTGAAAAGCGCACAACCTTCATTACGGAGAAGGCTGAGGTCGAGAGCAGCAGCGGCTTGCGGCGAGAAGCTGTCTGCGCAGAAAGGCGGTGGCGCGCGGAAGATCAACCTTGGCAGCTATGAGGAAGAGCTTGCGCGCGAGCAATCAATTGGCTGAGCTCTCAAGGAAGCAAAAGATCTGCCGCAGCTGCGAGCCGCCAAGAAAGAGTTGGAGACAAAAGTGGCGCGGCTGGAGGCCAACCTCCGGAAAAAGGCGCGAGGCTTCGCTTCTTTGAAGCCTGGCCGAGAAGGGCGCCTACACTCTTGGCGAGTTGCAGGGCCGTCTCGCTGAGAGGATCAAAAACTCGGCGCCGCCAAGGACTCAAGGCAGATCTTGAGCTGAAGCTGACCACCTTGATGGAGGGCTGGGCGGCGCCAAGGGGCGGGAAGTGGAGTGCATTGGAGAAGATCAAGGCCAGCGAGGAGCTCTTTGGCGAATGCCACGACCGCCCATAAAACCTTCGAGAGAGAGCGTGATGCCTTTGGACCGAGGTTCTTGTAAATCTTATCGCCGCCATCGACAAGGCTGATGGGCTGGGGATGGTGGATCTGGGTACTCCTCGACAAGCATCTCAACCCAGCGCCAAGCTCAGTTTGTTCTTCAAGGCGTGGTGGCGGCTCTCCGGTGGCTCGGGAGGAGATCCCAAAGCAGCTGGCGGCGAGTCGCGCCAAATCTGTCTGAGGCTCTTGAAGGTCTTGATGAAGGTGGCCTTCGCAATCCAGGCGTTAACCGTAGCGTCCTCAAGTCCTTGCCGCCCATTGCTGACCTTGAGCGCTCAAGGCCTAATCGCACCATTGTGGACAGGGTGGCGGGGTCAAGAGGGTCGATGGCGACCCGCGTGAACTAGGTCGCCCGTTTTATCTTTCCTTGTCGCTGCTGGTCATGTTAGGAGAACAATTTATTAGAGCTGCGACAAGCTATCTTGTAATATAACTCTATTTCAGTTAGTAATTGCTATGTTATTTCCTTTACTTGGGTCCTTCCTTTGTATGTTTCTTCCCTCGCTTTTAGGGAACTTGTCGTATGAGCACCCTTGCCATGTTGAGTCTTGAGCGTCGCAACTTCTTTGGCGGTGTCGCCCGACAAACAACCTTATCGCGACTAGTTGCAGCTCACTTAAATTGTTGGCGGACTCGAAACAAAGTAAGGTGCAAACTAGCTCTGAGTTGGTTCCTTGGCGCTGGGTTTTTCATACAAAGCACAGTCGTTCAAGGAAGATAACTTAAAAATTTAAAACAGACTGCTCAAACTTTGGCAACTTAGCTTTTACATCGTTTGCTTCCGGTAAGGCAAAATTTCTTGAGCTACGCTTGGTCACAACATTATCTTCTTCTCCTTCCCCCAGCAAACTTGTGGGCGAGGAACCTTCTTTCTTTGAGAATGAGGAAGAAGAAAATAAAGATATGGAGCCTACTGGCTCGTTATTGCTTACGGAATAGGTGCTGCACAAAGTGTCGGATAATACATGCAAAGTAAAAAGAAAAATGCGAAATTGACAAGATGTGCGGAGCACATTAGCTTCTTGATGCAGCAGGTCTGCGCCGGCTTTGTACAAAGTTAGATGCAACATGGGCAAGACTTGTACAAAAGGTGGTTGCGGAACAGGTTAAACAACGCCTATAGGTAAAACTTACGAAGATGCTGAATATTCAGGAGTTGCTCACGGAATGCCATCTTGGTCTCAAAGCGGACAGCGCCGGGCCTAGTGACTTCGTCTCACCCGATAAGGGCCTTCCCACTTTGGCGTCAACTTTTGGAATTCTTGGCGGACTGAATGCGCGAAGAACAAAAGTCGCCTTCCTCGAGACTTCGGCACTAACTGCGGCTATGGTAGCGGCGCAAAGCTTCTTTGATAACGAGCAGCTCGTCTGTGCACTGAAGATGGTCCTCCTCAAGGAGCAGCGCGTCATCTTATCGCAGCTGCTCTTGCTCAAACTCATGATAGCGAGCACTCGAGGTGACCGTATAAGATTTCCGTGGGGAGAACTGCCTCTGCTCCATAGACTAGGCGAAAGGTGTCGGCGGTGGCTCGATTTGGCGTCGTCTGATCGACCAAGAACCACCGGCAGCTCCTCAATCCGATTTCTTCCGCACTTATGCAGCACTGTCGAAAGTTCTGGTCTTGAGTCCTCGCAGCACTTCAGCGTTTGCCCTCTCCGCTTGACCGTTGCTTCTCGGATGAGCAACAGAAGCAAAGCAGACCTTGGCGCCAAGATCTTGGACGTACTGCATGAAGGTGCGGCTCGTGAATTGTGTGCCATTGTCGGTGATGATTCTGTTAGGAATCCCGAAACGGCAAACAATCGACCTGAAGAACTTGACTGCTGACTGTGCTATCACCTTCCTCACTGCTTCCACTTCCGGCCACTTTGTGAACTTGTCGATTGTGACGTACAAGTACTCAAAGCCCCGACTACTTTCGGGGAAAGGGGCGAGATGTCGACCCCAGACCGAAAATGGCGGGATAAAGGGATCGTCTGGAGAGCTTGAGCTGGCTGGTGTATCTGCTTGGAATGGGCCTTGCGCTTCACACTTGGTTACTTGTGCGGTTGCATCTGGAGGCTGTCGGCGGAAGAATCCTTGCGGAAGCTTTGCGGCAAGTGCTCTTCGCCAATGTGGTGACCACATATGCCTCCGTGTATCTCTGCCAACAGCTTTTGTCCATCTTCCCGATGAATACACTTCAATTTCACACCGTTGAGTCTTCTTCTGTACAGGATGTTGTCGAAAAACTGGTACATACTTGACTGCCGGGCTACTCTTTCCGCTTCTTCTTGTTCTTCGGGTTGTTCTCCTGTCTGAAGGAAATGGACGATCTGCTGTGCCCATGCTGGAGCTTGCGGCTCGACAACAAGGACTAAAGGCACATTTGCTGCTGCGGGAACATCCGCTTGACGGCGAGAACCTGCGGCTCAGCGGAGCTTGATGATCCCGGCAAGCTTGCGAACAAAAATTGTCGGGGCGTCGCTTCATGAAACAAACCCTTAGGCTTGTCGGGCAGACTGCTCCTCGGCGATATCGGCGTTGATCTTGGGGGCCTTCTTGGCGGCGGCCGGGGAGCTCCGCGGAAAGTAGTAACGAAACCAACTTCCTCTTCTTGCTCTGCCCAGTTGATGGTGCTACTGATTGGTTGAGTCAGCTTGAGCACGAAGATCCCTGGTTCCACAGGTAACTTAAGTCGGCGCCTTGACGAGCCATCGGCAATGTCATTACGAGCTCTTGGAACATGTTCCATTTGTAGGCCGTCAAAGTGCTCTTCTAGCTTCCTCACTTCATCAACATAAGCCTCCATCAGCGGACTCGATAATCCTTATTCACTTGGCGGACGACAAGCTGTGAGTCACCACGACAACGAGCTTCTTAATCCCAAGGTCGCTGCGATCCACGAGACCGGCAAGCAAACCTTCATACTCTGCGGTATTGTTCGTTGCTTGCTCCTTGGGAAAGTGCATCTGGACCACGTGCTTGAGGTGCTCTCCGGTGGGTGCGACAAGTATGCCTTGCGCGGCACCGGCGCCTTATGCGCGAAGGCACCGTCAAAGTACATCAGCCACTCTTTGCTTGCCTCCTTAGCAGGGGATGCTCGTTTAAGGATTTCTTCATCTTGTGTTGGCGTCCATTCTGCTATGAACTCCGCCAATGCTCTGCTTTGGATAGTTGAAGTGCTTTCAAACTTGAGGCCAAAGCTTGATAGTTCCACTGCCCACTCGACAATCCTGCTGTTGCTTACGGATTTTGCAGTATCCTCTTGATGAAGCGAGTGGCATTGTGATCTCATGTTCTTGGAAGTAATGGCGCAGCTTTCTCGAGGCCATGAGGAGGCGAAAAGCAACTTCGCACACAGTACCTCGACCTAGCCCCTGCGAGAAGGGGCGACAAAATAAACTGGCGCTGCACCATCCTTTTGCATCTTCTCATGCTCTGCGTAGATCCATCCTTGTCGGGACGAGCTTGTCGGTGAAGCCCCAGCTTGTCGCTGGATGCATCTTCCATGGTGTGACTCATCATCCGCCTTCCTCTCCGCTACTAATGCAGCACTAACCACTTGATTGGTTGCCGCTAAATATAGCAACAACTTCTCTTGTGGCTTAGGTGCGACAAGCACTAGAGTGGAGGATAGGTATCTCTTCAAGTCTGCAGCGCAGCCTCGCTTCGAGTCCATTTCATTGGACCGCCTTTTCAAAATTTTGAAAAATGGCGAGGCGCTCAGCAGAACCTAGAGAAAAACCTCTTGAGAGCAACAGCGCAACCGGCAAGTCTTCGTACATCCTTGGCGCTTGGGTGCTTCAATCTGCTCAATGGCCTTGATCTTGTCGGGATTGGCTTCAATTCCCCTCTGAGACCACGAAGAACCGAGAAGCTTGCGGAGGAACAACAAACACGCACTTCTCGGGATTGAGCTTGAGGTTGATCTTGCGCAGATTAGCAAGGTTTCATCAAATCTTGAATCAGAATTGCCCTGTCCTTGCTTTTGACCACTATGTCATCCATATAGGCTTCCACATTTCTGTGTATTTGCGGCTCAAAAGCGTGATGGACTATTCTTGCAAATGTTGAACCGACATTCTTTAATCCGAAAGGCATCCGTACAAAACAGTATGTGCCACATGGGGTAATGAATGCGGTTTTCTCTTCATCCTCTTACGCCATGCGATCGATGATATCACGAGTGCGTGTCAAGAAATGAAAGCAAATCACATCCAGCCATGGAGTCCACAATCTGGTCGTCTGGCGGCAAGGAAATGGGTCTTTGGGACAAGCTTTATTAACATCGTGAAGTCGACACAAAGTCTCCATTTCCGATTTGCCTGCGATACAACTACATGATTGGCCAACCACGTGGGATGGAGCACTCCTCGACAAGGCTGCTGCTTCCAATTTCTTGATCTCTTACGCTATGAATTCTTGGCGCTCCTTTGCTGTTTCGACTTTACGCTTGATGGGTGGCGCATGAGGACAGACAGCGAGATGGTGCTCAATTACTTTCTTGGGAACACGGGGATGTCGGGCGGTTGCCATGCAAACACGTCGGCGTTCGCCCATGAGGAAAATGGCGCCTTTCCTATTTAGGGTCAGCGTGGCGATGGTGAAGGTACCACCGGTGCCGCCCTCCTTGGCGGACACCTTCTTGGTCTCTGGAGCCGCCATCGTCTTCTTACACTTGCGGTGGAGCTCGATGGTGCGTCCTCGGCGGTGGCGCAGCACTCAGGAGAGGTGCGCTTGCGGAGTGGGCATCGAGCTCTTGCGGACTTGGTCTTCTTCTTCCCCGGGAGCTTGGTGACAAGTGACTTGCTATCTGCTGCGGCTGCTTTGCTTCTGGTAGATCTTGTCGGCGCAAATAAGAGCATCCTTCTTGTCGCGAGGGACAGAAATGACACTTATCGGGCGGGCATCTTGAGTAAGTTGTATGCATAATGAGAGGCTGCCATGAACTTGGCGAGTGTTGGGCGGGCAAGTATCCCATTGTAAGGCAATGGAAATCAACAACGTCGAGCGTGACCCTCTCGATCCTGAAGTTTAGCTTCGCTGCCAAATGTTACGGCAGCGTAATCTTCCCCTTGGCTAGCTCCTTCCGGATTAATTCCTTGGAATGTGCGGTCTCTTCAAGCTCATTGTCGGGGATCTGAAGCTTACGGAGCACTGCGGGACGAGATCAGGTTTAAGCCGGCCCGCCGTCAACTAACATCTTGGTGACCTTGAGGTTGCGGATAGTTGGTGAGACCAACATCGGCAAGCACCGACCCGCGATTATGCGATCGGGGTGGTCCTCAATATCAAAGATGATAGGCGTCTTGGACCATTCGGAGGCTTGCGTGACTCTACGGATGGTTACTGCTGCATTAACTTCCGCATCCTTTGCTTGAGTTGGCGGTGTGAAGTATGCGAGAGGCACCGCCGTCAGCGATGAAGGACCTCTGTGGCTTTCGAAACTCCTGCTCATCGGTCTCGTCGTCTTCCATATCTTCATCGTCGTCGTCGTCTTCATCTTTGTCGCGGCCGCGGTGAGGTCTGTCTCCTTGCCGCTGCTTGGCCTTGCCGCGGCGTCCTCCCCGACCGGGTCGCTTCTTGCTTATTCCCCCAGCACCTTCCTGGGCCTTCTCCTTGTCGCGCCGCTCGTACTCAGCCTTCTGCTGTTCAACAAGCTGCTCGACCTTCTTGCAGCTCTGGAGGTCATGGCCCTTAGTGCGGTGGATCTTGCGATACTGCTTGTTGGAGCTGTCACTGCTTGTCGGTAACCACCACAGCACTGGCGGTTGGCGCCGCATGCAACTTCCTTGCGGAGTTACCAACCTTAGCTTTCTTGGCGTCGCCTCCGTTGCGGACTGCTCGACAACTCTTACGTCCTTGCCTTTCTTCTTTCTGTTATTCCGTCGCGGCTCTTCCTTGCGGGACAATCTCTTCACTATCGAGATCCTGCTTACGCATTCTCTCACAGAGTCTTCTCCCTTCCTCGTGCGTGCACATTTGTCGGCGAAGGCATACAGCTCAGCGGCGTCCTTGACTTTGCACATCGCCATCTCTTCCCTCATCCTGCGGTTCCGCGTTTTGATAAACGCGCTGATCACCCATGGCGGGGTGGACATCGGGATGTTGTAGTGCACGGCTGAATCTCTGGATGAACTTGCGGGGACTCTCCTTCCTTACAGGCGGCGGATGAAGGTCGCTTTCCTGGCCATGAGGCTTGTGGCGCTGTGAAAGCGCCGACAAACTGATGGCATAGATCTGCCAAGAAGATATGGAGCTGTCCGGCAAGTGCATGAGCCAAGATCGACATTGGGCTTGAGCACCGGTGAAGTAGTTGGCGAGGATCTTGTCGTCTCGCCCTCCGGCGGCTTGCACCGCAATGGTGTAGATCTTGAGGAACTCCGGCGGGTGCGTCCTGCCATCGTACTTCTACAGCGCGTCGGCAGAAATTCTTCTTCTGGACCCTTTGGAATTGCCGCAGCGCCTGCGAGTGAGCAGGGGCAACCTACGCGTCTGACAAGTCGCTGGTTCCCCTGGCGCATGCATGTCGACGGAAGGGCCCGGTAGCGCTGGTCGGATTGACGTCGCGCTTCCTTGGCGCTCGATCACGAGTTGGCGTCTTCTTGTTGTCGTTTGTGAAGAACTTGGCGCTAGTCGCGGCGAGCTCGTGGATCCGGCGGCGGTGGAATCGCTGTCGAGGTGGATCCGGCGAGTCGGCGATCTTAACCTTCGAGGTGGAGAGTGCATGGTGGTTGCACCCCACGGTCTCGTCGCCACCAGCTCGTGCCTTGTCGTCTTACGCGGCTGTGATGTGCTTGGTTGCGCGGGCGTCGCCGTTAGCAAAGCCGATGAGACTACGAATGGTGGCCCTCCATTAAATCGACCTTATCTGCCGTTGGAGGGTAGTCTAAAGCGATTGAGCTCTCGTCAAAGCTTCGCTGGAGTGGTGGGTGGCAGTGGTGAGCGGTGCGAGGCGGGATATGCTCGAACTTCTAACTATGTTAGAAGAGCAGCATCCGTCGAGCGACCGTACCCGCTTCGTGCCGACATCTTTGGCATGCTGCGCTGGTCTTGAGGGCCTCGCGATCCTCCAGCTCGGTCTTGATCCAACAAGCGTATGGTACTATAAATACCATGGCGCTGGCAGTCCGCATCTCTGAGATGGGCGCGGGGCGTGTCTGGACGCCGAGTCTGCGCGGCCTTGTCCTTGGACTTGGCAGCGTCATGGGCTCCCTCGTCAGCGCCCGTTCTTCGCGGCGTCTTCCCCACAACTTCGTCAGCTCGGGGTGGTGGGTTTGGCGGGACAGCTCTGCTGCCGCGAAGCCTTCTTCTTGGTGGCATGTCGATGAAGATGATGAAGATGTCGCTCGTGTGAGCGCCGGATCAGGTTCACACAGCCTCGAGCCCCCTACAGCATGCGCCAAAGATGTCGGGGAGGCTGATCGTACCAAGAACACCTATGGGGCGGCGGACGGACCCCTTCGGTTCGGTGGGGGCGGAGGTTGCATGAAGAGCAGATCAAAGCGAAGCACGAGCAGTTTACCCAACCGGAGCTCTCGAGAGATAATAATCCTACTGCTGCTTGTCTGATTGTATTGTGTTCTTGCTAGAGAGCTATGGGAGCTACAAGACCTAGCATGAGTGTCTCTGGTCTCCAATGAATCCAACCCGAACCGAACCCTTTTTACGTTGCGCATGGGCCTCCTTTTATAGGCTCAAGGGGTCACCAACAGGTGGCAACGTAGACAAGGGCAAAATGGGAAAATAAGCTGCGGTTGGTACAGATACTTTGTACAGTGTATTCTACCTAACTTTGATGGCAAGGGACAAAAGCATTAAATGCCCGTCCATATCGCCTAAGCGATTACTTGAGGGACCGTCGGGGCGCCACCGCTTCGCCACGATGGCAATCTTGTCGGCCGCTTACCGCTGCTCTCCGCTGGCGCCTGACCTCTTGACCACCTGGCGCTTGGAATGGTCCCATGGCGACACGTTGGTGGATGAGCTGGAGCTGAGATGAAGAGTGGTTGCTGCGCGGCAAGCGCCTTGCAGCGGCTGAATCCTTGTCGCCACGGGAGCTTGTCGCTCACGAGCCTTCTGACAAGCTCCTCTTGCGAGTCTTGTCTTCTGCGTGCCTTGAGTAGCCTTCCGGCAAGCTCCTCTGGCGGGGCCTTGTCTCCTTGACTTGAATACTTTGTTCTTGAATGGCTCCAAAGGAACGCGGAGGACCTTGGTGGTCACTAGGCAAGCCTTGCGGGGTCTGCAACTGTTGTCCGTGCGAGTTCGGGATACTAGGGTACCCTACTCTAGTACACCGACATTTACTCATCTGCAATTGGCGCTCCGACCGTACAAAGGATTACATGCAACATCAGCAAGACTTGTACAAAAGGTGGTTGCGGAACAGGTTCCGGCAACGCGCTCTCTGAGTAAAACTTACGAAGATGCTCAATGTTCGAGGAGTTGCTCACGGAATGCCATCTTCGGTCTCAAAGCGGACAGCGCCGGGCCTAGTGACTCGTTTCACCGGTAAGGCCTTCCCACTTTAGCGTCAACTTGTTGGAATTCTTGGCGGACTGAGCAGCGCGAAGAACAAAGTCGCCTTCCTCGAAACTTCGGCATTAACTGCGGCTATGGTAGCGGCGCAAAGCTTGCTAATATCGAGCAGCTCGTCAATGACTGAAAGCGGTCCTCCTCAAGGAACAGCGCGTCATCTTATCATAGCTGCTCTTGCTCAAGCTCATCATAGCGATCACTCGAGGTGACCCGTATCTGAGTTCCGTGGGAGAACTGCCTCTGCTCCATAGACTAGGCGAAAGGTGTGCGGCGATGGCTCGATTTGGCGTCGTCTGATCGACCAAGAACCACCGGCAGCTCCTCAATCCAGTTCTTTCCGCGCTTGCGCAGCTTTGCCGAAAGTCTGGTCTTGAGCCGCGCAGCACCAGCGTCGCCCTCTCCGGCTTGACCGTTACTTCTCGGATGAGCAGCGAAGCGAAGCAGACCTTGGCGCCAAGATCTTGGGCGTCTTGCATGAAGGTGCGGCTCGTTAATTGTGTGCCGTTGTCGGTGATGATCTGTTAGGGATCGGCGGCAAACAATCGACTGAAGAACTTATTGCTTGTTGTCTGTCACCTTCCTCCTTGCTTCCACTTCGGCCACTTTGTGAACTTGTCGATCATAGCGTACAAGTACTCAAAGCCCCGACAACTTCGGGGAAAGGGCGAGGATGTCGAGCCCCGGACGAAAATGGCGAGGATAAAGGGATCGTGTGGAGAGCTTGAGCTGGCTGGTGTATCTGCTTGGAATGGGCCAGCACGCTTCACACTTGGTTACTTGTGCGGTTGCATCACGGAGGCTGTCGGCCAAAAGAAACCTTCGGGCAGCTTTGCGGCAAGTGCTCTTCTTGCCAATGTGGTGACCACATATGCCTCCATGTATCTCTGCCAACAGCTTTTGTCCGTCTTGCGGTGAATACACTTCAATTTCACGCCGTTGAGTCTTCTTACATATAGTGTGTTGTCGACAAACTGGTACATACTTGACTGCCGGGCTACTCTTTCCGCTTCTTCTTGCTCTTGGGAAGTTCTCTGTCTGAAGAAGCGGACAATCTCTTGTGCCCATCTTTGGAGCTTGCGGCTCGACAACAAGGACTAAAGGCACATCTGCTGCTGCGGGAACATCCGCTTCTCTGGCGAGAACACTGCGGCTCGGCGGGCTTGGCGTTCCCGGCAAGCTTGCGGAGCAAAACTTGTCGGGGCGTCGCTTTATGGAACAAACCCTAGGGCTTGCGGGCAGACTGCTCCTCGGCACCCTTAGTGCTGATCTTGAGACCTTCTTGGCGGCGGCTTGGGGAGCTCTGCCGGAAAATAGTCACCGAAATCAACTTCCTCTTCTTACTCTGTCCGGTTGATGGCGTTCTGAGCGGTTGAGTCAGTTTGAGCACAAAGATCCTGGTTCCACATGTAACTTAAGTGCGGCGCGCTTGACGAGCCATCGGCAATGTCGTTTGAGCTCTTGGAACATGTTCCATCTGTAGGCCGTCAAAGTGCTCTTCTAGCTTTCTCACTTCATCAACGTAAGCTTCCATCAACGGACTCTTATAATTCTTGTTCACTTGGCGGACGACAAGCTGTGAGTCACCCCTGAAAATGAGCTTCTTGATCCCAAGGTCTGCTGCGATCCTGAGACCGGCAAGCACACCTTCATACTCTGCGGTATTGTTCGTTGCTTCCTCCTTGGGAAAGTGCATCTGGACTACGTACTTGAGGTGCTCTCCGATGGGTGCAAAAAGTATGCGCGCCGCACCGGCACCTTGCAGCGAAGGCACCATCAAAGTACATCAGCCACTCTTTGCTTGCTTCCTTGGCGGGGATGCTCGTTTTGGAATTTCTTCATCTTGTGTTGGCGTCCATTCTGCTATGAACTCCGCCAATGCTCTGCTTTGGATAGTTGAAGTGCTCTCAAACTTGAGGCCAAAGCTTGGCAGTTCAGTGCCCACTCGACAATCCTGCTGTTGCTACGGATTTTGAAGTATCCTCTTCAGCGGAAAGCAGTGGCATTGTGTTCTCATGTCCTTGGAAGTAATGGCGCAGCTTTCTCGAGGCCATGAGAAGGCGAAAAGCAATTTCTGCACACAGTACCTTGACCTAGCCCCTGCGAAGAGGCCGACAAAGTAAACTGGGCGTTGCACCATTCTTTTCTGCATCTTCTCGCGCGCTGCGAGATCCATCTTTATCGGGACGAGCTTGCGGTGAAGTCCCACAGCAGCCATTGGATGCATCTGCCGTGGTTGCTGGCTCATCATCCGCCTCCTCCCGCTACTAAGCAGCACTAACCACTTGATTGGTTGCCGCTATATATAGCAGCAACTTCTCTTGTAGCTTAGGTGCGACAAGTGTTGAGTGGAGGACAGGTATCTCTTTAAGTCCTGCGGTGCAGCCTCCGCTTCGGAGTCCATTTCATTGGACCAGCCCTTTTCAATATTTTGAAAAATGGCGAGGCGCTCAGCAGAACCTAGAGATAAACCTCTTTGAGAGCAGCTACATAACCGTCAAGTCTTCGTACATCCTTGGCGCTTTGGTGCTTCAATCTGCTCAATGGCCTTGATTTTGTCGGGATTGGCTTCAATTCCCCTGAGACACGAAGAACCGAGAAGCTTGCGGAGGGACTCCAAAACACACTTCTCGGGTTGAGCTTGAGGTTGATCTTGCGCAGATTTGCAAAGGTTTCGTCTAAATCTTGAATCAGAGTTGCCTTGTCCTTGCTCTTGACCACTATGTCATCCATGTAGGCTTCCACATTTACGTGTATTTGCGGCTCAAAAGCGTCATGGACTACCCTTGCAAATGTTGAACCAGCATTCTTTAAACGAAAGGCATCCATACGAAACAGTATGTGCCCCATGGGGTGATGAATGCGGTCTTCTCCTCATCCTCTTACGCCATGAAGATCTGATGGTATCTGGTATGCATCAAGAAATGAAAGCAAGTCACATCCGGCCATGGAGTCAACAATCTGGTCGATCTGGCGGCAAGGGAAATGGGTCTTTGGGACAAGCTTTATTACCATCGGTAAAGTCGATACAAAGCCTCCATTTCCGTTTGCCTTCGCTACGACTACTGGATGGAGTTAACAAAACCCGTCTTGATTTCTTCTGGATGGAGCACTCCTCGACAAGGCCTGCTGCTTCCAATTTCTTGACAAGCCTCCATTTCCGTTTGCCTTGGCGGACACCTTCTTGGTCTCTGGTGGAGCTGCCATTGTCTTCTTACACTTGCGGTGGAGCTCGATGGTGCGTCCTCGGCGGTAGCGCAGCACTCGAAGAGTGCGCTTGCGGAGTGGGCATCAGAACTCTTGCGGACTTGGTCTTCTTCTTCGCCCGGGAGCTTCAGCGGCAAGTGACTTGCGATCTGTTGCGGCTGCTGCTTCCGGTAGATCTTGTCGGCGAATAAGAGCATCCTTCTTGCCGCCGAGGGCAGAGATGACACTTACCGGGCTGGCATCTTGACATGTTGTATGCATAGTGAGAGGCTGCCATGAATTTGGCGAGTCTTTGGGCGGCCGAGTATCCCATTGTAAGGCAATGGAAAGTCGACAACGTCAAAAGTGACCCTCTCGAGTCCTGAAGTTCAACTTCGCTGCCAAATGTCACCGACAACGTGATCTTTCCTTGACTTGCTCCTTCCCGATTGATTCCTCGGAATGTGCGGTCTCTTGAGCTCGCCATCGAGGATCTGGAGTTTACGGAGTACCGCGAGAGGAGATCAGGTTCAAGCCGGCCCGCCATCAACTAGCATCTTAGTGACCTTGAGGTTGCGGATAGTTGGTGAAACCAACATCGGCAAGCACCGACCGCGATTATGCGATCAGGGTGGTCCTCAATATCAAAGATGATAGGCGTCTTTGGACCATTTCGAGGCTTGCGTGACTCGGCGGGTGGTTACTGCGCATTGACTTCCGCACCTTTGCTTGGCTGGCGGTGTGAAGTATCTGAAGAAGCTTACGCCGTCAGCTCACAGGACCTCGTGGCTTTCTGGAACTCCTGCTCATCGGTCTCGTCATCATCCATATCTTCATCGTCGTCGTCATCTTCATCCTTGTCGGCGGCGGCGGGAGTCTGTCTCCTTGCCGCTGCTTGGCCTTGCGGCGTCCTCCTCGGCAGGCGTTTCTTGCAGCTCCTCCGGCACCTTCTGGGCCTTCTCCTTGTCGCGTCGCTCGTATTCAGCCTTTTGCTGCTTGACAAGCGGCTCGACCTTCTTGCAGCTCTGGAGGTCATGGCCCTTGGTGCGGTGGATCTTCTGATCTTGCTTGTTGGTGCCGTCACTGCTTGTCGGCGACCGCCACGGCTGGTAGTTGGTGCTGCGGCAATCTCCTCGCCGGAGCTACCAGCTTTGGGTTTCTTGGCGCCACCTCCGTTGCGGACTGCTCAGAACTAGCACATCTTTGCCTTTCTTCTTCCTATTGTTCCGCCGCGGTTTTTCTTTGCGGGG
>JAHIAM010004646.1:0-23964 GCA_021605205.1 Aegilops longissima
TCAATTTCTTGATGTGAGACGAAGCTCTTACAGTCTTTGAGAATTTATTCGGATCGAGGAGTTAGGAATTCGCCAGATCTGAATTGCCTACACGATGAGGAACATGATAGCCCCGAGGAATTTGATGTTCAAATTTCCGACCGTTCTTTGTCTTCTTGCGCCACCTGTCCCAAATATCTTATCCACCTAACGGTCATATCATTGAAGGGCATTTATGTCTTATCATGTCGGGCTGCTCCCTAGGCTATAAATAGCCCCCTACAACCACTAGTTGGTTGGCTGCTCGAGAGAACTTGACACTTGTCATTTGAGAGCAACCCATCCTCCGAGGACTTTGAGTGAAAATCATCAAGTGAGGAAAACCCAAAGTGAGGAAAACCCAAAACCAAACCCCAACAAACCCAAAGTGATTGAGCATCATGAAGAAATTGATCCAGCGTGGATCCGACGCTTTTACCTTTGAAGACTGTGCTTCTTCCAGACGGTTAGGCGTCACGGTCTAGAGCATCCAAGAGGAATTGTGGATCGCCGAGTGACCAAGTATGTGAAGGTTTGGAAGTCGCTCAAGACTTACCACGAGTGATTGGACGAGGTCTCGTGACCTTAGTTCAAGGAGAATACGGTGAGGACTTGGTGTCTGAGCTGCGTGCTCAAGTGATCGGGTGTCCGGGACTGCGTGTCCTCGAGTTTAAATACTCGGCCGCTCCAACCAGACGCATAACCGAGACAGCAGTTGGAACTGGTCTACCAAATCATTGTCTTCACCAACCTAACTGGTTCTATTTCCTCAACCCTTTCATTTCCTCATTATTGTGTTGAGTGTTTGTCATATCTGTGTTTGAAGACTTTGATCAAGACTTTCTCAATTTCCTCGTTCAATTTCTTCATCTGTTTGTCTTCATCTTGTGTTATCCTCGTGATTACGCTTCGTACTCTGTGATTGTCTTCATTTCATCATGATGACTATGCATGTAATCTGCTATGCTTACTTCTGAGTACTTATTCCGCTGCATGTATTTCTTCGCTAAGGAATTTCCTCACCGGCAAATTCCTCAGTGAAGAATTTGTAAATTCATAAAATCGCCTATTCACCCCCTCTAGTCGATATAACGCACTTTCAATTGGTATCGAGCAAGGTACTCCTTGTTCGTGTGATTTTGGTTTAACCACCTGGAGTTTTAGTTATGTCGACCGCAGGTATGATCAAGGTCTCAGCAGGGTGTCCTACCTTGATGGGACGGACTACCCCTCATGGAAGAACAAAATGCGAATGCATCTTGAAGCAATTGACAACGATCTCGGTATGTTGTGACAAAAGGTGTTTCCTCACCACACCTCTACGAATGATGCTGATGTGAAGAGATTCAAGCAACTCGATTCTCAAGTTAAGAATATCATATGTGGCCATCGAGCAAAGGTCAATATGGAAGAGTGAGTGCTTTGGAATCGCCAAACTCATCCGGGACAGGCTGTCCAAAGTAAATGAAGGTGTTTCAACTCAGCGTGACTCTCGAGTTGATGTTCTTCGAATCTCTTCAACCGCTTCAAAAGACTCGACAACGAAAATGTTCAACAAACCTTCGATCGCCTCACCGACATCTCAAATGAGCTTCAAGCACTGGTGCCACCGACATCACCGACCATGAGGTGGTGAAGAAATTGCTAAGATCGCTTGATTCCTCATTTGACACTCTGCACCGATGATACAAGAACGAGCTGACTACAAGTCTCTTGATCCTGCTGATATCCTCGAAAGGCTAAATACTCACGAGTTCCGCTTTCAAAAGAGAGATCTCTATGGTTCGGCTATGGAAGAACGCGTGCCTCAAGGCCAAGGCTGAATCTGAATCTGAGAGTGAAGAATCTGGTAGTAGCCTTGGAGATCTCAAGAATTTGGCCAGAGCTAGCACGCTCGTGAAGAAATTCCAGAAATTCACAAGGCGTGGTCGTTTTGGAAAATCCTCAAGAAGCAGTGATTCCTCATCTAGTGACTATAAGCGAAGACTTTGCCACAAATGCAAGAAACCTGGTCACTATATCCAAGATTGTCCTCGATGGGAAAAGGAATTAAGAAAGAAGAAACACAAGGATTACAGATTCGATGACGTGAAGAAGAAGAAGAAATCATCAAAATCTTCATCATCAAAATCCTCAAATCCTTCTTCTCACAAGAAGAGCAGCTCCAAAAAGGCTCGGGCATTCATTGGCAAGGAAATGGACTCAAGCTGAATCGAGGAAAATGAGGAAGAGGAGGAGTCTCAAGAATCCGAATCTGGTGTGGCTAGTCGGCTCTTGCTATCGCTTATGTTAGCAAGTCCATCTTCAACATCAAGAAAATGACTCACCGACAAACCCGATGAGGAAAATGATGACTACGCCCCACCTATTGCTTCATGGCAAAAGGTGCTAAGGTACTCAATTATACCTCCTCTGAATCTAGTGAAAATGAATCGATGAGGATCTCAAGCCCAGCTACTCTAAACTTGCTAAGATTGCTATAAAACAACAAAGGGCTTTTGAAAAGGTTCAAAACATGCTAGATAAGAGTGATGATATGTTAGGTGAAGAAATGGATCGCACTCAAGCCCTAATGAAAATCTTCAGAAGTTCACCTAGGCTTGACAGCCTTCAAGGTCATCATAACACTCTTATCTCGATCATGAGAAACTTTCTTATGAATTTCTTCAAAGAAAGCAAGATCTTGAGAAGCTAAGAGCGAGTTATGAAGATCTTCGTAAGGGCGCGATTCATTACTTGCTCAACAAATCAGCGCTTCTCAAGAAGAATTTGTTCCTCCATGCTTAAAGTGCATTGAACGTGAATCGCTAATTCTTCACTGAATGTTCAAATGCTTCAACTGTTACAAATTCTTCACCTGCCTCTGCTATCACTAATTCCTCATCCGAGGACATTGCTAGTATCACCGACGATGCAGGTTGAAGGAATTGTACATGACAGCATGTACAAAAGCCTCAAAGGGCATCGACTCTTTGTGATGTGCTTAAAAAGCAGATCCTCAACAGAAACCCTAGGAAAGAGGGTATTGCCTTTGAGAGGAAACTCAATGCTGATGGAACGTACTGGAAGCCTGAGCAGTATCCCAAAACCTCATGGGTTGCTGCAAAGGGACCTCCAGTTGATCCATCTACCTTATCTGGTTTTACATGTGAATTTCCTCATTCTGATGATGAGTCATTTGACTCAAACTATAAACTGTTCAAAAATCAGAATGGTGAAGTATTTGCTAGATATGTTGGCACTAACTGCAGGAACGGTCCCCCTATGAAGAAAATCTGGGTTCCCAAGAAATGTCTTGAAAGTCTTCAGGTGAATGTCCTCATGACACCACCGTGAAGAAAAGGAACCCCAGATCAAATTCTTCATATGGACAAAATTCTTCATATGGATCCAAGTCCTCATACGGACCAAATTCCTCACATGGATCAAATTCCTCAAAAGGATCAAAGTCCTCATATGATTATCATCGTGCTAATAACTCTGTTTTGCGAGGTAGAGCTAAGGGCTATGAATATGTGCATTATTCTTCAAACCAATATGTTCATAAGTCCTCAAGAATTTCTCTCGCTTATTCATATGCTTACCCTAACCCCTCTTATGTGAAACGAAATGGTTTGGCCTCTATGCCACCATTCTCATATGGTGCTTTCAGAATGATGAACTCTTTGCCACCCCTTGAGATGTGGGTGGTGAAGAAAAGAACTAATCTCTTCTGCAGGGTCAGGTCTCCGCACGTGTCTTAAACGTCTCAAGAATTTGGGGCCCGACAAAATTGCTCGAAAGGACGCAGCTAATCATGATGAAATGAACTTTCATTTCACACGCCCTCATCTTGCTTATCTGAATCTCGATCGATGAAATTCATCGATGAACTTGATATCATATTCTTCACCGATGAAGTATATGAGATCGTAAGTTGTACTAATTCATCCGCAGGATGATCAACCCAAAGCCACCGAGTGGGTTCTCGATAGTGGATGTACAAATCACATGATTGGTGACAAGAATCTATTGATGGATGCTCCCTTATCACCGTCACATCTGAAGCATATCATCTTTGCCGACAAAGGCAAAAGTCGTATTGGGACTTGGTAAGGTTGCTATCTCTAAGGACATGCACATGGACAAAGTCATGCTTGTTGAGTCTTTAGGATATAACCTCATGTCAGCCTCAATGCTTTGTGATCTTGATATGGTTGTTATCTTTGGCAAGTATCGTTGTGTTGTGATTATGGAAGTCGACAATTCCAAAGTCTTCAAGGCTTTAGGAGAGGAGACTTGTATATTGTTGATTCTCTACAGGTCCACAACCAGCCGTGTGCCTACTTGCAAAAGCTTCGAAGGCTGGCTATGGCATCGACGACTTGGTCACGCAGCATGAGGAATTTGAACACGCATGCGAAGAAGAAGCATGTCATTGGCATTGAGAATGTCAAATTCCTCAAGGATCACTTATGCGAGCCTGTGAAGCTGGAAAAATGACCAAGGCCAAGCATCCAAATAAGACTATCATGACCACTACTCGTCCCTTGAATTGCTTCACATGGACCTCTTTGGTCCCAATCATTACTCAGTGTCGTTAATGAAGCATCACTATATGGCTTTGTTATTGTTGATGATTACTCTCGCTACACTTGGGTACACATTGTTACTTACAAAAATCAAGTGCAGGAAATCTTCAAACGATTTTCCTCGAGGGCTTCAACCAACTTTGGTGTGAAGATCAAGCACATCAGAGTGACAATGGAACTGAGTTCAAGAATTCGGTCTTGATGACTATCTTGATGAACTTGGTATTACTCATGAGTTATCTGCTCCCTATACTCCTCGGCAAAATGGCGTCGTGGGCGCAAGAACAGAACTCTTGTTGAGATGGCTCGCACTATGCTTGATGAATACAAACGCCTAGTCGCTTTGGATTGAAGCAATTGACACTGCGTGCCACATCATCAACAGAGTATATCTTCACAAATTCTTCAAGAAGACTGCCTATGAACTCCTTACGACAAGAAACCCAATGTAAGTTATTTCAAAGTCTTCGTGCTAAATGCTGGATTAGAGATCCTCACCACCACTCTAAATTTGCACGAAAGCACATGAAGGTTTTATGCTTGGTTACGGAAAGGACTCGCACACCTACTGAGTCTTCAACATCGCACTTCACAAGATTGTTGACTTTGTAGATGTGCGGTTCGATGAAACTAATGGCTCGCAAAGAGAGCACCTACCTTCTGTGTTAGATTAACCAGCACCGAGGATTCTATCAGGTTCAAGGCAACCGAGGATGTCATTCCCATCAAGAAACGCTGAAGAATTCATTCTCAGACGCCAAGAACGCCGAGATGATGCACCAAGATAATCTGAAGAAAATGGTGCCGAGGAAAATGATCAAATTCCTCAAGACAACCAGCTCATCCTCGCGTTGCAAAAGAAGTGCAAGTTGACAAGATCATCGATGACATTGAAGCGCCAGTCCTCTCACTCGCTCAAAAGCTTCACACTTATCTAACTTTTGTGGGCACTATGCTTTTGTCTCTATCACAGAGCCCACTAAGGTAGATGAAGCATTTCGAGCGGAGTGGATTCAGGCCATGCAAGAAGAATTACATCGATTCGAGCTCAACAACGTCGGGAACTGGTCAAACGTCCAGATCCTCGCAAGCATAATATCATTGGCACAAAGTGGATCTACCGCAACAAGCAAGATGAAAATGGTCTTGTGGTGAGGAATAAGGCACGACTAGTAGCTCAAGGCTACACGCAGGTTGAAGGAATTGATTTCGATGAAACTTTTGCACTGTTGCTAGACTTGAGTCTATTCGATATTACTCGCCTATGCTAACCATCACAATATCACTTTATATCAAATGGATGTGAAAAGTGCATTCCTCAATGGTAAGCTTGAGGAAGAAGTATATGTTGCTCAACCCCTGTGTTTTGAAGATCCAAAGAATCTCGACAAAGTCTTCAGACTAAATAAGGCCCTCTATGGCCTCAAGCAAGCCCTCGGCGTGGTATGATACATTGAAGGAATTCTTCGTGAAGAATGGCTTCACACCCGTTCACTCGACCCTACTCTCTTTACTAAATCTTATGATGGTGAACTGTTTGTGTGCCAAATATATGTTGATGATATTATCTTTGGCTGTCTTGACCAACGTTATAGTGATGAATTTGCCTATATGATGAGTGAAGAATATCAAATGTCTATGATGGGAGAGTTGAAATTCTTCTTAGGTCTTCAAATTAAATCAACAACACAATGGCATATTCATATCTCAGAGAAATACCTCAAAGATGTCCTCAAGAAATTCGCATGCAAGATTGCAAAGGCGTCAAAATTCCTATGCCCACAAATGGCCATCTATGCAATCGATGAAAATGGTATTGACTTGATCACAAGGTATACCGCCCATGATTGGTTCTTTATTGTACTTATGTGCATCTAGGCCAGATATAATGCTTAGTGTTTGCATGTGTGCCCGATTTCAAGCTACACCAAGGAATCACACCATAAGGCTGTGAAGCATATTCTTCGATATCTAGCTCACACACCAACACTAGGATTATGGTACCTCAAGGGCTCTACTTTTGATCTCATTGGATATTCGACTCGACTATGCTGGTGATCGTGTGGACCGCAAGTCAACATCTGGTACTTGTCATTTCCTCGGACGATCTTTGGTCCGTTGGTCCTCAAGAAACAGAACTGCGTGATCACCGTCCATCGGAAGCTGAATACATTGCTGCTGGCTCGTGTTGTGCTCAATTACTATGGATGAAGCAAACCTCAAGGACTACGGCATCAACGTGAAGAATGTGCCTCTCTCTGTGACAATGAGAGTGCCATCAAGATTGCTCACAACCCAGTTCAGCACTCAAGACAAAGCACATTCAAATTCGTCATCATTTTCTTCGTGATCATGTGTTGAAGGGCGACATCTCCATCGAACACGTGAAGGCGAAGAACAGCTAGCTGATATCTTCACTAAGCCCTTGGATGAGAAGAGATTTAGCAAGTTGCGGTGTGAGCTAAATATCTTAGAATCTTCGAATGTTCTTTGAAAAAGACACACATCCTAACACTTATGCAAAATTGATGACTTAGATGTGCAACACATGAAGAAACGTTTTTCTTCAATCAATGAAGAATAACACTCTAAATGTGAAGAAATTAATGAAGAATTTGATTCTCAGAACCCTACGACAATTGTACGCGGTGTCTGAAATCATCATTCTTATACGGTGGGTCACGCCACCACCAAAGTTGAAAATCTTCAATTTGAGTTTTTCCTCAGTTTTTGAAATTCTTCAGTTTTTCAAATTCTTCAATTCTTCAAATTCTTCAACTTTGCAAAATCTTCACTGTTTCCGTCGTCTTTCTTCATTGGCTATATATATATATATGGATTTATGTCCTCTACAGCATTCACTTATGGCTATTTCTTCAAGTCGCTTTTTCTGCTAAGTGAATGTGATCGGACCCTTCCCCTCTATGCTATACTCAACCCAATCCATTCACAAATTCTTCATGTGCGTTCTACTTTGAAACTCGCTCAAATTCTTCTTTGTGTCCTTGATAGCTGAAGAAATTGCGAACGGAACTTTTAAACGAATCTTATCCAAACTTCGATTTTGCCGCTCAAACCGCTCCGCATCCCATGATGCATTATTATATCCACCCACGATCGCTTTACGATCTCCACTACACAGACGTGGGTGACACATGTCGTGAGAAGGGAAGCGGTCAGGCACGTTCGTCCTAAATCTTGGACGAGCCGCTTTTCACCATGGCTATAAATACCCTCTCTCCTTCCTCACTCTTTTACCTCGCCGATCTCTCTCCCGCCGAGCTCCTCGAAACCCTAGCGCCGCCGCTACTCCATCGTCGCCGGTGAGGAAAAGCTTCACTGCCTTGACCTCTTCGCCGACGTACTCACGCTGACCGTGGAATTTCTTCACTCCGCCGTCGCCGTAGCTGATTTCCTCTGCCAAGTTAGGGCGGAGAAGATCTGAACGGACGAACTTCTAAACTGTTCATCTCAGTTCGTCGTGTTCTTCACTTGTAAATTAAAAGTTACTTTTATTTACTCGCTTTGATTCTCAAATTTTCTTCAAATTCTTCAAAGGTGTTTATTTCAAATTCTTCACACATATGAACACCTCAAATCTCTTGACTCATTTCTCTAAGCAATGATTTTCTTCAAGATTCCTCAATTGTGTGGATCTTTGATCTATACAACTCTGGAACCTAAGATAAAGAACGCTTATTGAAATTCTTCAAGGCTCATCTGGTCAAAATCCTCAAACTTGTTCTTTTTGAAAAACCCTCTGAGAACGCATATGACCTCTTCAAATTCCTCGCACCTATACTCTGTTCACAGATGGTAAGAAGCCGCAGAAGGGAGGAAAGAAACCTGAGGTCATGACAGCATTCGAAATCCCTGAGGAAATATATGCTGACTATTGCACACCAGATGAGGAAAGCAAAAATCAACGCAAGGTGCGCATTCAGAAAATTGAACGGAGATGGGCACGGGAATGGAAGGAATACCGATATGTTACACCTAAGTACATGAAGAAATTCGTTAAATCCTCCATGCCCAAGAGCTCCTTTGGCACCAGGCCAAATAGCTGATCCCACTAGCGCCAAACGCGTGAGGACTTTCCGATGAATGGGCTAAACGCCAAGCAAAGTTGGCTAAGCAAG
Organism: Aegilops longissima; assembly: GCA_021605205.1. Lineage (NCBI taxonomy): Eukaryota > Viridiplantae > Streptophyta > Magnoliopsida > Poales > Poaceae > Aegilops > Aegilops longissima. Next base: position 8,729 of record JAHIAM010004646.1, read on the forward strand.
CAAAGGCGGTGAAGAAATTCAATGAGGATTCTGCGCTGCTGCTGCCATCGAGGTCTCGCCAAGCCGAGGAAATCGATGCAAAAGAAGTCGCCAATAAGCCAAGTGCTTCTTCATCTGTGCCCTCACGGCCAAGTTCCTCGGCAGCTCCCTCAAGGCAAATTCCTCAAAGACAAATTCCTCACACTGCTCATTGTTCCATCAAAGTCCTCAACTGCTCCGCCCAAACCTTCGCCTGTGCACCGCCACTTGTCAAAGGACTGCTGGTTTTCAATTGCCTCAGCGTCTCGCAAATTCCTCACCTGCTCTCAATTCTTCATCCGCCCGACTCTGCTGAAGACAAAAGCAACAGCTGGACGTGGTCCTCGGCCTAGCCCAAGGAAGAAACAGCTTGTAGTCCACGTGCCATCTGATGATGAGGCATCTGATGAAGAACTTGAAGAAATCATCAGAGACCGCCAAGTTAGAGCTGCAAGAACCAAGGATACATCTGTGCCATTGCTTTTGGACCCGAAGAAAGTCCTCGATTTCATCGACCTCTGGCACAATGATCCCAATACCCCTCTGCCTGATCTTCCTTTGACACCTGGTCAAAGTCATATGTTGACTCACTTCATTGCTGAAGAAAAATGGAAGTTCGAGAAGGCGAAGGAAATCAAGAAGGCTCAATACAAGAAGGAGAGGTTCTTGAAGAAAAATGTAGTCAAGATGACACCTGAGGAACTCCTTCAAATCCAAACTGAAATTCAGAACCTCAAGAAGGACTTTGACACGCATACTATGCTGATTGGCAAGTTGTCAAGACCAGATTCGCTAAATGACGAAGAATCTCACAAGTGTTGCTGCACTGTGCAACATGAAAATCCTCAGTGAAGCCTCCGCTCAGCCTAATGAAGAAAATGCCAGCAACGCTGAAGCTCAGCCTGCTGAAGAAAATGCTGATTCCAGGGCTGATGAAGAAATTCCAGCCGCTGAAGAAACTACCAGGGCACCCACTAGTGGTGCGCCTGAAGAAATTGTACAAGTCAGGGGAACTGCATCAGTTGCTCCAGAAGAAACTGCACCAAATTCCTCAGCTCCTCCTGCGCCAACTCCAACTCCAATTCTTCCATCTGCTTCTGATGTGAAGAAAACCAAGGCCACGGAACGAGCTGCTGTGAAGAAAAGGAAAGCATCAGCTGCGTCAGATTCTTCGACTGCGAAGAAAATGAAGCCAATGACCAGCTCCGTTGAAAACCCAATTGATGCTATTCCAATTTCCTCCATACCATCAAAGGAAGTAGTTCCTTTTGGAGAAGAATATGAGGTGCCAACCGGATCTGATGAAGAACATCAATCTCCTGCTACGTCAGAGAAAATTGATGAAGAAATTGAAGTGGAAGCAATCCCTTCAACCCCAGCCATTCCTCATCGGACCATGAAATTCCTCAAGCTGATCTTGAGGAAATTGAAAATGAAGATGTGGATATTGGATGCACCACTCCAAGAATCAATGATGATTTTGGGAAAATCAACATCCCAATACTCCGCTCTTCACCCCGCTTCAACAAGTTCCTCACTCCCTGCATGATGACTGTTCAGATAGACTCAAGAAAATCAACCCCGGTTCTGCATGAAGAAATTCCAGCCACTAGTGCTGATGAAACTGCTGCTGCTGCTGAAAATCCTCAGACTGCACAAGTTGAGGACCAAGAAATTCCTCAAGCTGAAGAACCTGAACTTACGATTCCTGAGGTGGTGATGCAACTCACTGACACCCCTCTGCCAAAGCAGAAGAATCCGTTCTCGACCAAGCAAAAGTTCAAGGCTAAGATTTCTTTGCTGAGCATGTGTTCTTCACTGAATATAATCCTTATGACTCTGCTCGGATTAGGAAGAGGCGCTCGACTGCCGTCAAGCCAACTTCTATTCCTCGGTGCTTTTCAACAAGGACAAAATCTTCGATCATGCTCATATTCCTCATGTGGATATGGAGTCGCTGCCTGGCTTTGAGCCCGTCCTAAGTGTTCTTCACGATGCAGGTCTTCTAAACTTTTGCCTCGATATTTGTGATTGGAACGAAGAGCTAATTCTTGGTTCTATGCAACCTGCACATCACGGAGACGCTGAAGATGTAACTTCATGGGTCTTGGATTGATGACCGAAAATACTCACTACAAGGCACCAAGAAGTGAATTGCTTCGTGCCCTTCCACTCGATCCTCCAATTGATGGTGCACGCCGATCTATGAAGAAAAGGAACTTTCAAATCACTATATGCAAGTGTTGATGAAGCCATTGAAACCAAGGCAAGCTCAAGGACCAAATTCCTCGTCAAGGAATTGTTATATGTGCCTCGAACAGTCTATCGAATTTTGACGAAGACTATGAGTCCTATCAAGGGCCACGACTCGAATGATGAAGAAGTCGTTGGCATCATGAAGAATATGCTTTTCAACATCATCCATGGCGTTCCCGTCAATTTCCATGATTTCTTCATGAGGACTCTGGCCAACATTGCCATGTCACCTTTTGAGCTGAAGCCTTATGCGCCTTGGATTATGAGATTCATCAGGTCAAGATCTTCACTGAATTACAAGGCTGACACTTTGAACCACTGCAGCTACCTGCCCCCGATTGAAGTCCTCAAACGGCCAATTGCCTCAGCTGATGAAAAGGGAAAGGCTACTGCTGTGATAGATGAAGGCATTCGTCCATTGGATGGACAGTTTCGCAAAGCAGCATCCTACTCCACCAATGATGACTCTGCCACACATGACTCAAGACAAATACCTCGATTAAGCATAGTCCTCAAGCTATCGCACCTGTGGTGATGACTGATCGTGAGTTACTCCTCGTCTTCATCGGAAGGTTGATCGCAATCACAAGTGGGTCAAACGTCGTTTGGTACTCTTCTTTACAACATGACCTCAACTCACAATGCGGTGAAGAAAACCACTACTATCTTCATGAAACCTTCAAGCGCTCTGGGCTGTTCTTTCACATGTCTACAATGAAGAAGAGCTGAAATCAATGGGACTCAAGGAAGAATTTGACTGGTCTGCACCTCCTCCAAGAAATTCAAGAAAGTCAAAGTTCCTTCCTTGGTGGCCAGCTCCTATTCTTCATCTCGCGACATCGATGAAAATGAAGATTTGGAAGACATCGCTGCTGGTCCTACTTCAACGAACAACCCGACAATGTTTGGCGCCCGCCTTCAACTTGAAATTCTTCAAGAGCGTTAGTCCTCGTTTGATCCTTTTGGTCATTCGATGACAAAGGGGAGAAATTTGAGTTAGTCTTCAAGCGGGTCTCGCTTTTGTCTATATACAATATTTTATTAAGTTACAACTCTCGTTCTTCTGAAACCTTTTATTGGATCGAGTTGTAATCTTAAACCCGATGGTGCTTTGATACTTTTGATGCATTATGCTTTTGCTTTTGCTCTGATTACAGTAGCATTGATATGCGTTGATCCTTGTTATGCTCTGATCCTCATGAGCTCGGTGAAAATCTTCAAATCGATTTGGGATCTGATACTCATGAAAAGTTTCAAATTCCTCATACGCATTGGGCTCTGATACTCTTTATGCATTATTTTGCATGCTCTGCATATCATCAAGCACCATATTTCATCATGCATTTCAAATTCCTCATATTATATGTCAAATCGTGTATGAATTACAAGATATAGGGGGAGATCTCCATGATTCAATTCTTCAAATGTGCATTCCCTCAAAAGCAAATTCCTCACTATGCACATCTTCAGGGGGAGTTCTTCTATATCTTGCAATCAAAATCCTCATTATCAGTGTTTACACTTCATATATTTATCCCCGTTGAAAACTTAACCTATGTTGTCATCAATCACCAAAAAGGGGGAGATTGTAAGTGCATCTAGTGCCCCTTAGTGATTTTGGTGTATTGAAGACTTATAGGTTAAGTAACTAACGCGTTTGTGAGTGTACACAGGTCTATAAGTCTATGAGGAGTTTGATATTTACAGTGAAAGTCGACCCCTAAAAATGAATTTCTTCAACTGAAGAATTTGATATTCAAGACTTTTCAAGACTTTGAAAGTGAAGAAATTGGTGTGATTCGAAGACTTGGTAATCGCTTGAGGAATATGAAGCGTGAAGACTTTTGTTTTCGTAGTTTCATTTTCTCTTTCTTGAGTCATAGGAAACACCGTCATTGTTAAAGGGGTCGAGGAAATACTAAGGAAAAATTTCCATTTGATGCTCAACTCAAAATCCTACACCTACCAATCTCTTGAGTGAAGCTTTTGAAATCTCATACAGTTCAGTCAATTTCTTCAAGGATGAGACGAAGATCTTCAGTCTTTGAGGAATTTGTTCGACCGAGGAGTTAGTAATTCGCCAAAGTCGAATTGCCTACACGATGAGGAACATGATAGCCCCGAGGAATTTGATGTTCAAATTTCCGATCGTTGTCGTAAGGCTTGGCGCCAGCTGTCCCAAATATCTTATCCACCTAACGGTCATATCATTGAAGGGCATTTATGTCTTATCATGTCGGGCTGCTCCCTAGGCTATAAATAGCCGCCCCCTACAACCACTAGTTGGTTGGCTGCTCCGAGAGAACTTGACACTTGTCATTTGAGAGCAACCCATCCTCTGAGGACTTTGAGTGAAAATCATCAAGTGAGGAAAAACCCAAAGTGAGGAAAAACCCAAAAACCAAACCCCAACAAACCCAAAGTGATTGAGCATCATCAAGAAATTGATCCGTGTGGATCCGACGCTTTTACCTTTGAAGACTGTGCTTCTTCCAGACGGTTAGGCGCCACGGTCTAGAGCATCCAAGAGGAATTGTGGATCGCCGAGTGACCAAGTATGTGAAGGTTTGGAAGTCGCTCAAGACTTACCACGAGTGATTGGACGAGGTCTGCGTGACCTTAGTTCAAGGAGAATACGGTGAGGACTTGGTGTCTGAGCTGCGTGCTTTCAAGTGATCGGGTGTCCGGACTGCGTGTCCTCGAGTTTAAATACTCAGCCGCTCCAACCAGACGCATAACCGAGACAGCAGTTGGAACTGGTCTACCAAATCATTGTCTTCACCAACCTAATCTGGTTCTAATTCCTCAACCCTTTCATTTCCTCATTCTGTGTTGAGTGTTTGTCATATCTGTGTTTGAAGACTTTGACTGAAGACTTTCTCAATTTCCTCAGTTCAATTTCTTCAGTCTGTTTGTCTTCATCTTGTGTTATCCTGTGATTACGCTTTCTGTACTCTGTGATTGTCTTCATTTCATCATGATGACTATGCATGTAATCTGCTATGCTTACTTCTGAGTACTTATTCCGCTGCATGTATTTCTTCGCTAAGGAATTTCCTCACCGGCAAATTCCTTAGTGAAGAATTTGTGAAATTGATAAAAATCGCCTATTCACCCCCCCTCTAGTCGATATAACGCACTTTCAATTTCTTCAAAGAAAGCAAGATCTTGAGAAGCTAAGAGTGAGTTATGAAGATCTTCAGAAGGAGTGCGATTCATTGCTAGCTCAACAAATCACCACTTCTCAGGAAGAATTTGTTCCTCCATGCTTAAAGTGCATTGAACATGAATCTGCTAATTCTTCACCTGAATGTTCAAATGCTTCAACTGTTACAAATTCTTCTCCTGCCTCTGCTATCACTAATTCCTCATCTGAGGACATTGCTAGTATCACTGACGATGCAGGGCTGAAGGAATTGTACTTGACAGGCATGTACAAAAGCCTCAAAGGGCATCAGACTCTTTGTGATGTGCTTAAAAAGCAGATCCTCAACAGAAACCCTAGGAAAGAGGGTATTGCCTTTCAGAGGAAACTCAATGCTGATGGAACATATTGGAAGCCTGGCCAGTACCCCAAAACCTCATGGGTTGCTGCAAAGGGACCTCCAGTTGATCCATCTAACTTATCTGGCTTTATATGTGAATCTCCTCATTCTTCTGATGAGTCAATTGACTCCAACTATAAACTGTTCAAAAATCAGAATGGTGAAGTATTTGCTAGATATGTTGGCACTAACTGCAGGAATGGTTCTCCTATGAAGAAAATATGGGTTCCCAAGAAGTGCCTTGAAAGTCTTCAGGTGAATGTCCTCATGACACCACCTGTGAAGAATAGGAACCCCAGATCAAACTCTTCATACGGACCAAATTCCTCACGTGGATCAAATTCCTCAAAAGGATCAAAGTCCTCATATGATTATCATCGTGCTAACAACTCTGTTTCGCAGGGTAGAGCTAAGGGCTATGAATATGTGCATTATTCTTCAAACCATTATGTTCATAAGTCCTCGAAGAATTTCTCTGCTTATTCATATGCTTACCCTAACCCCTCTTATGTGAAACGAAATGGTTTGGCCTCTATGCCACCATTCTCTTATGGTGCTCGCAGAGTGATGAACTCTTTGCCACCCCTTCAGATGTGGGTGGTGAAGAAAAAGAACTAATCTCTTCTGCAGGGTCACGTCTCCAGACGTGCTTTAACGTCTGAAGAATTTGCTGGGGACCTGACAAAATTGCCTGCAAGGATGGAGGCGAATCATGAAGAAATGAACTGTCATTTCACACGTCCTCCTAGTGCTATATCTGCTTACTGCTTGATGAAATTCATCTGATGATCTTGATATCATATTCTTCACTGATGAAGTATATGCGATCGTAAGTTGCACTAATTCATCTGCAGGATGATCAACCCAAAGCCACTGAGTGGGTCCTCGATAGTGGATGTACAAATCACATGACTGGTGACAAGAATCTATTGATGGATGCTCCCTTGTCACCGTCGCATCTGAAGCATATCATCTTTGCTGACAAAGGCAAAAGTCAGGTATTGGGTCTTGGTAAGGTTGCGATCTCTGAGGACATACACATGGACAAAGTCATGCTTGTTGAGTCCTTAGGATACAACCTCATGTCAGTCTCAATGCTTTGTGATCTTGATATGGTTGTTATCTTTGGCAAGTATCGTTGTGTTGTGATTATGGAAGCTGACAATTCCAAAGTCTTCGAAGGCTTTAGGAGAGGAGACTTGTATATTGTTGATTTCTCTACAGGACCACAACCAGCCGTGTGTCTACTTGCAAAAGCTTCAGAAGGCTGGCTATGGCATTGACGACTTGGTCACGCAGGCATGAGGAATTTGCACACGCTAGCGAAGAAGAAGCATGTCATTGGCATTGACAATGTCAAATTGTCGGGGAAGCTGATCGTGGCCCACGAACACCTATGGGACCTGGGTCCCTTGTGGTTCGGAGGGGGGCGGAGATTGCACAAAGAGCGGATCGAAGCGATGCACACGAGCAGATTTACCCAGCTTCGGAGCTCTCCGGAGAGATAATACTCCTACTGCTGCTTTGTAGATTGTATTGTGTTCTTGCTAGGGAGCAATGAGGGCTACAAAACCTAGCTTGAGTGTATGTGTGAGTCGAATGAACTAAGCTGGAGCTGAACCGAACCCTTTCTACGTTGCACCTGGGCCTCCTTTTATAGGCACAAGGGGTCACCACATGTGGCAAGTAGACAAGGGTAAGATAGTAAAAATAGAGGTTGGTACACCACTTTGCATAGTGTACAGTGATCTATACCTAACTCTGACGGCAAGGGACAAGAGTCATAAATGCCCGCCTCGATCGCTTTGAACAAAGGTAACAGGGACCGCAAGTGCGCCTCCGCTTGCCACGATTGTAGCTTGTCAGCGCCGCTTATCGCTGCTCCCCGCTGGCTGCACAGCCCGTCGACACGCATGCTTGGGAAAGCCCCATGGCGACACGTTGGCGGATGAGCTGGAGCGGAGATGAAGAGAGGTCACTTGCTGCGGCGAGCACCTTGCCGCGGCAAGGTTCTTGTCGCGCTCGGGAGTTTGTCGCTCACCAAGCCTTCCCGGCAAGCTCCTCTTGCCGGGGCCTTGTTTCCTTCGCGCCCTGAGTGGCCTTCCCGGTAAGCTCCTCTTGCCGGGGCCTTGATTACTTTGTTCTTGAATGGCTCCAAAGGAGTCGTGGAAGATCTTGATGGTCACCAGGCCAGCCCTGCCGCGGGGTCCTGCAATTGTCCGTGCACGAGTTCGGGGTACTAGGGTACCCCTACTCTAGTACACCAACAGGAGCCCCCGGGCCTGGGCCACACACGGCGCCGAGCTCTGTTGGGCCAGGCCCAAACAAAGGCACGGGCACGCGGTCTGAATTACGCCATTACCGCCTCGACCCACCACGCCCCCATTTAACGCCACGCATCGGACGTGGCGCCGGGGAGATCGTGGGGCTTTTTTAATGGGAAAAATCGAACGCCCGCCCCTTCTCCCTTTATAAGCAGGGGGAACAGGGCAGGACGCCCACTTGCCCTTCTTGTCACATCGAAAACCCCGCCGCTTCCCCTTTCCTCTCGAGCCCAAAGAGAGCGACGCCCGCCTCCGCTGCCACCAGTGCCACTAACGCCGTCGACTTCTCCACCACCTCTCCCCATGGCTCAAGGCCGACAAGGGAAAAGGCGGAATCGGCCGAGGCGCAGCGGCTCAAGGGCGCCATGGAAGGAGCGGCCTCTTCGATCCCCCGCTGATGTAAAGGAGCTGCGGAGCTGTACTATCTCTTCTGGTCGACGGAGACCCGGCGCACCACAAGACGAGAGTCATCTCCGCTGCCACATCCGAGAAGGTTTCCATCGGGTACCCATTCTTCGCGCTTTTCCATCTGCGGGCTCGCCCGCCTTTTCTGAATTCTTACGTGATGTCATGAACACTTATGGCCTCCGCCTCCTTGATTTCACCCCCAACGCCGCCCTCACCTTGGCTGCTGCACACCTCTGCGAGAAATTTGTCGGGTCCACCTAAATGTAGCACTCTTCCGCCATTACTTCATGCCCAGCGAGAGAGAGGAGAGCCGCTGTCGGAGGAATTGCATGGGTCTCTAGGATCGGCAAGAAGGAAGCGATCTTGACGGAGAGCTGCGAGTAAGTGGGAGGAGGAGAGCTGATTGGTGTTGGATCTTAGAGGAGGAGCCACAGCCTTTCACGGCCCTGCGCCAAACTCCCATAGTTCGTGGCAATGATTGGAGCAACTTACGCCGGAGGACGACAAGTTGAAGATTGCCGTGACTAGATTTTATCTCCGCAAGCAGGGCTTACCGTGGGAGCAGTTGGCGCGGACTTCCTTCGCCGCCGCATTGCGCCCTTGCAGGAGAGGAGGAGGCCTGCTTGGGAATTCCAGAATGCGGCGGACATCATGAGGCTGCGCCCGGGTCTGAACTGGAATTTTACTACCTTGAGCTGGACGGCATGCTGCGGAGTTGTTCAAGCCTCGATGCGGATCACCCTGTGTGGTGCATGTTGCCGAGGGAGTCGTGCCCTTGTGCAACAACTCGCCGCTGACAGCATCCGCGCTTATGATGTTGCCAGCGATTCCCATGGAATCGTTCCAACTTGGCAGGAGCCCGCCGACGACGTCGTTCAGCAGTTCTTCGACAACTTGGTGGAGGTGCCGATCCGCGCCGACGAGCAGAGACGGCTCACCCGTGACACCACCGATCAGGAGATGGCGCGCATCGCCACAAGGTTGGAGGCGGCGGCAGAAGCTGCCGCCGCCGGCGTGTTTGGGTTTACCGTCGAGGAGGCGGAAACAGCCGAGGCGGCAAGCCTTGCCGACCGAGAAGAGCTTGTCGGAGAGGAGGAACGGGCCGAGCCTGGCGTCAATCCGGAAGAGCCGGCCGGTGGTGCTTCCCCTCCGCCGTCAAGCAGCTTGTCGCAGGAGGAGCCCGCGGCCCCGCCAAGGAGACGCCTCCGCAAGACCAAGAAGTGGCGGGCGGCAGACGGCACGACAGCCGCCGCCGCCCGACGCGCTCCACCGCGGCAAGCACTGTTGCTGAGCGCCTCCGCCGCCACGGCAACGGGAGCGGGTCTTCGAGTCGTGGCCTCGTGATCCGCCAAGCGTCCGAGGGAATCTTCTCCTCCAATTGCCGCGCCGAGCGGACTTGATCTCTCCGCCTCAGCCCGAGGAAGAAGAGGAAGAGTAAGATCTTGTCGCTGCTACTTGCAACACTTCAATTTATTGCTTTTTCTTATATCGACCGGCTTCACTCAACCTTCTCCTTCTTCGTGACACTAGCTCGAGGGCGTCAAGAGGGCCAAGACCCGTGGTTGTCGCCTCAGATGATTCCCCTGTGGCGGCAGGGGCACGTCTGGGACTCCCTTGCCGGACCCGCAACCTTCATCAGAGCAGCCCCAAAGACAGCCCCCAGCAGTAAGTGTTTGGTTTACTTCTCATGGTTAGGTGTGCTTGGGTGCTTCTCCATCACTGATATATGGTTTGTTGAATTATGTAGGAGCAGAGCAGCCTCATCAGGAAGCACCGGAGGTCACTCCCGAAGTTCTTCTTGCTTCAACTACGCCTCCAAGGGAGAACTCTCCGCCAAGGGAGCGCTCTCCGGCAAGGGAGGCCTCTCCGACAAGGGGAGCTTCACCAACAAGGGCCGGCGTCGACGACCCTCCGGTTGTGGAGACCGCGGCAACAGATCCCATTGCAGGTAATTTTCTTGTTTGAGAATTTTCCTTGGGTTATTTTTTCTTCTGTTCTTCTCTTTCCAACATTTGCTTGACTTGTTCTTTCTTTCTCTCGACCATCAGATCCATCTCGCCGGAGACCCGATGGAGACCGAGGCTGCCGGGCGAGGAGGACGCCAGGGCGACAATGTCGACGCCGCCAACATGGAGGAGGAGGCTGGCGCCGACGGGCCTGGCCAGCGAGGAGGTTGCCAAGAGCTGCCGGGCGCAGAGGCTGGGAGGAATCTGGCGACAGACCGACGGCCCCGAGGCCGCAGGAGGCGCCAGCGCTGCACCGACCGCCGATCCTCCCGCCACCGATGCCGCACCAGACCAAGAGCCCCAGCCCGCGCCTATCTCAAGGCCGGCGAGGGTGTCTTTATCAAGCTCCCCGGGCTTCAAGCTCCTGTGGCACCGCCGAGGGGGAGACCTTCGACGCTGAACTGCTTGCTCTCGCCGGGCTGTCGCTGGTCGATGCTCCGAAAGCAAGCAGCGGCGAGCCCGAGGAGGAGCAGCTGCTAAGGAGGTTGTTGTCGCTTACCGCGCCTCGGCAAGCCAAGCCGAGTCGTGGAGGCGCTTGTCGCGAGGGCGGGAGCTGACTTGGAGAAACGCGCGGAAGAGCTCCGACGCGCCAACAAGGAAACTCTCCGGGATATAGCAGAGGTGCGGGAGCAGCTTGCTGAGGAGCGCACGGCCTTCATCTTGGAGAAAGGCGAGGTCGAGGAGCAGCAGAGGCTTGCCGGCGAGAAGCTCTCCGCGCGAGAAGGTGAGCTGGCGCAGCGGAAGATCAACCTCGACAGCTATGAGGAAGATCTCGCCGTGCGCGAGCAAACGATTGGCGGGCCACTTCAGGAGGCAAAGGATGCTGCTGCGGCTGCCGAGGCCGCCAAGAAGGAACTGGAGACGAGGGTGGCTCGGCTGGAGTCCGCCCTCCAGAAGAGCGCCGAGGAGGTCACCGGGTTGAAGCGCGAGCGTGAGAAGGACGCCTACACCTCGTGAGTTGTAGGGCCACGACAAGATCAAGGAGATCGACGCCGCCAAGGACTCCAAGGCGGATCTGGAGCTGAAACTGACCACCTTGACGGAGACGTTGGAAGGCGCCAAGGAGCGAGAAGCGGGCCTGCTGGAGAAGATCAAGGCCAACGAGGAACTGCTGTCGAATGCTGTGACTGCCCAGAATAATCTCAGAGACAGCATAATGCACTGGACAGAAGGTCTTGTGGACACCGCCGCCGGCATTCATAATGAGCTGATGGAGCTGGGGATGGTGGATCTTGGGTACTCCACCGACGAGAACCTCCAACCCAGCATCAAGCTCAGCCTGTTCTTCAAGGGCGTCTTGACGGGTCTCCGGGGCTGCCTCGGAGGAGATCCCAAAGCAATCGGGCGGAGGAGTCGCGCCAAGTTTGCGCCGGGGCTCTCGGAAGGTGCCGATGAAAGTGGCCTTCCGCAACCCAAAGCGCCGATTTCACCAAAGTCCTCAAGTCTCTGCCTCCATCCGCTGATGTTGAAGCGCCAAGGCCCTTGTCGCACTCCATTGTGGACAGGGTGAGCGGAGTCAAGAGGCTCGATGGCTATCGCGGGACTAGGCCGCCAAGCTTATCTTTCTCTTGTCGCTGTAGATCATGTTTAGGTGAAAAATCTATTAGATCCGCGACAAGTTATTATGTAATATACACTATCTTAGGCAATCGAATGCAATGTTATTTCCTTTACTCGATTTTCTCCCTTGTATGTTTATGCCCTACGCTTTTAGGGGAACTTGTCAGTGCGAACACCTTTGCCGCGAGCGCTGAGTGCGGAACTTCAACAGCCTGCTGGCGATGCCGCCTCCGACAAGCAACCTTGTCGCAACTAGTTGTAGCACACTTAAGTTGTTGAGCGGACTCGAAACAAAGTAAGGGCGCAAGCTAGTCGCGAGTTGGTTCCTCCGCACATGTTTTCCATACAAAGTACTATCGCTCGAGGAAGATAACTTAAAATTTAAAACTGGTCGCTTAAACTTAGCAACTTAGCTTCTCCGTTGTCCATTTCCCAGCAAAGGCGACAGTTCCTCGAGCGACGCTTATGCCCACACCATTATCTTCTCCTTCCGGTTAACTTGTGGGTGGATGAACCTTCTTTGTTTGAGAAGAAAGAAGAGAAATAAAGTTATGGAGCCTAGTGGCTCGCATCGCCATCGGTGTGGATGCTGCACAAGATGTTAGTTAATACATGCATATAAGATTATGAAAGCATGTACTGACAAGTTGTGCGCAACACATAGGCTTTACTGATGCACGGGGTCTGCGCCCGGCTTTGTACAGAGGATTACATGCAACAGCGGCAAGACTTGTACAAAAGGGTGGTTGCTGGAACGGGTTCTGGCAACCGCGCCTTATGGGAAAAACTTGCGAAGATGCTCTATATTCTAGGAATTGCTCACCGGAGCGCCATCTTCGGTCTCAAGGCGGACAGCGCCGGGCCTAGTGACTCGCTTCACCCGATAAGGGCCTTCCCACTTCAAGGCCAACTTGTTGGGATTCTTGGCGGATTGAACGCTACCAAGAACAAGGTCGCCTTCCTCGAAGCTTCGCATTAACTTTGCGGCTATGGTAGCGACGCAAAGCTTGCGGGTAACGAGCAGCTCGTGACAAAGAGCTCAAGAAGACGATCTTCCTCGAGGAGCAGCGCGCCATCTTGTCGCAGCTGCTCTTGCTCGAGCTCATCATAAGCGAGCACTCGAGGTGACCCGCACACGAAGTTCCGTGGGGAGAACTGCCTCTACTCCATAGACTAGAGCGAAGGTGTCCGCCGCTGGCTCGATTTGGCGCCGTCCCGATCGACCAAAGAACCACCGTAGCTCCTCGATCCAGTTTTTTCGCGACTTGCGCAGCCCGCCGAAAGTTCTGGTCTTGAGTCCCCGCAGCACTTCAGTGTTTGCTCTCTCGCTGACCGCTGCTTCTCGGATGAGCAATGAAGCAAAGCAGATCTTGGGCGATCGCATGAAGGTGCGGCTCGTGAACTGTGTGCCGTTGTCGGTGATGATCCCGTTAGGAATCCCAAAGCGGCAAACAATTGACCAAGAACTTGATCGCCGATCGTGCTGTCACCTTCCTCACTGGTTCCACTTCCGCCACTTTGTGAACTTGTCGATTGCGACGCATAAGTACTCAAAGCCCCGACAGCCCGGGAAGGGGCCGAGGATGTCGAGCCCCTGCATCAAAAGGGCCAGGATAAAGGGATTGTCCGAGAGCTTGAGCTGGTTGGTGTATCTGCTTTGAATGGAACCGAACGCTTCACACCTGGTTACTTGTGCAACAGATCCTCGAGGGCTTCGCCGAAGAAACCTTGCCGGAAAGCTTTGCGGCAAGTGCTTTTGCGCCAATGTGGTGACCACATATGCCACCATGTATCTCCGCCAACAGCTTCGTCCATCTTCCCGCAAATGCACTTCAATTTCACTCCGCTGAGTCTTCTTCAGATAGGATGTTGTCAACAAACTGATACATACTTGACTGCCGGGCTACTTTTTCCGCTTCTTCTTGCTCTTCGGAAGTTCTCCGTCTCAAGGAAATGGACGATTTGTTGCGCCATGTCGAGCCTCGTGGCTCGACAACAAGGACTAAAGGCTCATCTACCATGCGGGAACATTAGCTTCCACGGCAAGAACTCGTGGTTCTCGCCGAGCTTGATGATCCCCGCAAGCTTGCCGGAGCGAAGCTTGTCGAGCGCTCTGCTTCAACGAAACAAACCACAGGGTTTGTCGGAGCAGATCGCTCCTCGCTGATATTTGCATTGATTTTAGGGATTTTCTTGGCGGCGGCTCCAAGGAGCTCGCACGAAAGTAGTCGCCGGAAACCAATTTTCTCTTCTTGCTCTGTCCTGTTGATGGTGTTACGGTTATTGAGTCAGCTTGAGCACAAAAATTCCTGGTTCCATAGGTAACTTAAGCGCGGTACATTTGGAGAGGCCATCAGCTATATCATTCTCGAGCTCTTGGAACATGTTCCATTTGCAGGCCTTCAAAGTGCTCTTCTAGCTTCCTCACTTCATCGACGAGGCTTCCATCAACGGGCTCGATAATCTTTATTTACTTGGCGGACGACAAGTTGTGAGTCCCCGACAATGAGCTTCTTGATCCCAAGGTCTACTGCATCTCGAGACCGATAAGCAAACCTTCATACTGCAGTATTATTTGTTGCTTGTTCCTTGGGAAAGTGCATCTGGACTATGTATTTGAGGTGCTCTCCGTGGGTGCGATAAGCAGCACGCCGCACGGGCGCCTTTGCAGCGAGAAAGCACCATCAAAGTACATTAGCCACTCTTTATTTGCCTCCTTGACGGGATGCTTGTCTCGAATTTCATCATCTCATGTTACGCCCACTCAGCTATAAATTCTGCCAATGCTCGCTTTGGATAGTTGAAGTGCTCTCAAATTTGAGACCAAAGCTTGACAGTTCCAAAGGCCCACTCGACAATTCTGCTGCTGCTTCGGATTTTAAAAATCCTCTTCAGCCGAAAGCGAGTGACAACTGTTATCTCGTGTGCTTGAAGTAATGGGCAGCTTTCGAGGCCATGAGGAGGCCGAAAAGCAGCTTCGCACACTAGAGTACCTTGACCTAGCCTCAGAGAAGGGAACGACAAAGTAGACCGGGCGCTGCACCATCTTTTTCTCAGATCTTGTTGCAACCCTGCGCTGATCTGTCCTTGTTGGGACCAGAGCTTGACGGTGAAGCCCC
>JAHIAM010004647.1:0-105465 GCA_021605205.1 Aegilops longissima
GGAAAAACTACACATCCGGATGCCAAGCTTGCCATCAGCAAAAGGAGAGTCCCATCCGGACATGGGGAAGGCCTTCTATCTTGTATCTTCCGGCCCATCAGTCCGGCCCATGTGGGATAGCCGGATGTCGGGCACCCCATAATCTAGGACTCCTGGTAGCCCCTCAACCAGGCTTCAATGACGATGTGTCGATAACCCACAAGTATAGGGGATGCAAATAGTTTTCAAGGGTGAGTATTCAACCCAAATTTATTGATTCGACACAAGGGGAGCCAAAGAATATTCTCAAGTATTAGCAGTTGAGTTGTCAATTCAACCACACTGGATAACAGTAGCTGCAGCAAATTATTTAGTAGCAAAGTAGTATGGAAATTTGATGCAGTAGCAAAAGTAATATTTTTGGGTTTTGTAGTGATTGTAATAGTAAGCGGAAAAGTAAATAAGCGGAGAACAATATGTGAAAAGCTCATAGGCATTGGATCGGTGATGGAGAATTATCGGATCCGGTTCATCATGTAACAATCATATCATAGGGTGACACGAACTAACTCCAATTCATCAATGTAATGTAGGCATGTATTCCAAATATAGTCATCGTGCTTATGGAAAAGAACTTGCATGACATCTTTTGTCCTACCCTCCCGTGGCAGCGGGGTCCTAAGAAACTAAGGGATATTAAGGCCTCCTTTTAATAGAGTACGGACCAAAGCATTAACACATAGTGAACATGAACTCCTCAAACTACGGTCATCACGGGAGTGGTCCGATTATTGTCACTTGGGTTGCGGATCATAACACATAGTAGGTGACTATAGACATGCAAGACAGGATCAAGAACTCACATATATTCATGAAAACATAATAGGTTCAGATCTGAAATCATGGCACCGGGCCCTAGTGACAAGCATTAAGCATAGCAAAGTCATAGCAACAACAATCTCGAACATAGTGGATACTAGGGATCAAACCCTAACAAAACTAACTTGATTACATGATAAATCTCATCAACCCATCACCATCCAAGCCTCGATGGAATTATTCACGCGGCGGTGAGCATCATGAAATTGGTGATGGAGGATGGTTGATGATGGCGATGGCGATGGATTCCCTCTCGAAGACCGAGCGGACTCAGATCAGCCCTCCGAGAGATTAGGGCTTGGCGGCTCCGTTGTAAAGCGATGAATCCTTCTCTCTGATTTTTTCTCACGAGCGTGAATATATAGAGTTGAAGTTGAGGTCGGTTGGAGCACCGAGGCGATGAGGCGGGCCCCCCACCCTCTGAAAGGTGTGGGCTCCGGCCTTGATTCTTTCCCGATATTTTTATTATTTCCAAAAATAATCTCCGTGAAGTTTCAGGTCATTTCTAGAACTTTTGTTTCTACACATAAATAACATCATGGCAATTCTGCTGAAAAAGCGTCGGTCCGGGTTAGTTCCATTCAAACCATGCAAGTTAGAGTCCAAAACAAGGGCAAAAGTGTTTGGAAAAGTAGAATCTGACGGAGGCGTATCAACTCCCCCAAGCAAACCTTTGCTTGTCCTCAAGCAATTCATTTGATAAACTTAAAGTGATAAAGAAAAACTTTTACAAACTCTGTTTGCTCTTGTTGTTGTAAATATGTAAATCCAGCATTCAAGTTTTCAGCAAAGATTATGAACTAACCATATTCACAATAACATTTAGGTCTCATGTTTACTCATGTCAATGGCATAATCAACTAGCGAGCAATAATAATAAATCTCGGATGACAACACTTTCTCGAAACAATCATGATATGATATAACAAGATGGTATCTCGCTAGCCCTTTACGAGACCATAAAACATAAATCGAGAGCACCTTTAAAGATCAAGGGTGACTAGACATTGTAATTCATGGTAAAGAATCCAATCATAGTCATACCCAATATAAATTAATAGTAATGGATGCAAATGACAGCGGTGCTCTCGGCTGGTGCTTTTTAATAAGAGGGTGATGACTCGGATAGGCCCTTGGAGGAAGTAGGGATTTGTAGAGGTGCGAGCTCGATTTTGAAATAGAGATAAATAATATTTTGAGCGGCATACTTTCATTGTCAACATGACAACCGAGAGATGGCGATATCTTCCATACTACACACATTATAGGCGGTTCCCAAACAGAATGGTAAAGTTTATACTCCCCTCCACCAACAAGCATCAATCCATGGCTTGCTCGAAACAAAAGTGCTCAACTAACAGTCCGGGGGAGTTTTGTTTGCAATTATTTTGATTTGATTTGCATAAAGCATGGAATGGGCATCGGTGACCAGCCATTTTCTCGTGAGTGAGGTGGAGTCCTCCTCTTGAGAACCGCCTAGCATGGAAGATCTGAGACAGTCCTAGTTGATACATGAGCTATTCGAGCATACAAACAGAATTTCATTTGAAGGTTTAGAGTTTGGCACATACAAATTTACTTGGGCAGCAGTAGATACCGCATATAGGAAGGTATAGTGGACTCATATGGCATAACTTGGGGTTTATGGAATTGGATGCACAAGTAGTATTCCGCTTAGTACAAGTGAAGGCTAGCAAAAGGCGGGAAGCGACCAACTAGAGAGAGACAACAGTCATGAACATGCATTAAAATTAATGAGCGTTGAGTGCAAGCATGATGAGGATATAATCCACCATGAACATAAATATCGTGAAGGCTATGTTGATTTTGTTTCAACTACATGGTGAACATCAAGTCAAGTCGAATCATTCAAAGGAGGATACCACCCCATCATACCACATCACAACAATTTTAATAGCATGTTGTAAAGGTAAACCATTATAAACTCCTAGCTAATTAAGAATGGCATAAGCAACTATAATCTCTAATTGTCATTGCAAACATGTTTATTCATAAATAGGCTGAATCAGGACGATGAACTAATCATATTTACAAAACAAAGAAATCCGAGTTCATACCGGCTCTCATCTCAATCAGTCCATCATATATCGTCATAATTGCCTTTCACTTGCGACCGAGCGATGTGAATAATAATAATAGTGCGCGTGCATTGGACTAATTTGGAGTCTGGAGGCATTCAATACAAAGGAGAAGACAAGATAATATGGGCTCTTGGTTAAATCAACAATAATGCATATAAGATCCACTTCAACAATTTACGGTCTTCTCCTATCGACCCCAAAGAAAAGAAAGAAATAAAACTATTTACATGGAAAGCTCCCAACAAGAAAAAGAAGAACAGAAATATTTTTGGATTTTATTTTAATTATTATTACAAGCAGAATGTAAACTAGCTAAAATTACTACTAATTTTTTGTTTTTCTTAAGGTTTATCAAGCACACAAGAAAAAGCATAAAAGGAAAATAAACTAGCATGGATATTACAATGAAAAAGTATGAGCGACAACTAGCATGAGTGTGTGAACATAAATGTAATGTCGGTGAAAATCGTTACTCCCAAGCTTAGGATTGTAACACGGATGATTAAGGCAGTAAACACCCGATTCTTTGTGGTTAACCTCCGTTTCTTGAACCGGTCTACAAATAAATTCAAAACAAAACAAAGATAAAGGTTTCAAAACTAAAAGTAAAATGTTGGGGGTTGTCTAAAATAGCAAACCTAATTATGGTGGGGTGCACAAAATTTTGTAAAATGTTTTGGCATTTTAATTAAACTAAAATAAAGCGAAAAAGGAAAAATAATAAAAGAAAAGGAAAAGAAATGAGATGGAGGGAACCCTGGCCCATCGAGGCCCGCCCTTCCCCCTGACTGCCAGCCCCCAAACCCAGCGGCCCACTCACAGGTCGGCCCAGCCGGCGCCTTGCCCCCACCCAGGCAAACCTAGCGTCCCCACTGCTCGCCCCCCCTGCTCCCTGATCCACTTTCCTCTCCGCCCGATCCGGATCGAGCCCTCCCGCACCTACGTGGTGACCCCGCCCCCCTTGGTCGCCTCCCTCCTCTCCACGCTTGGGACCCCTCCTCTCCTCTACACCACCGGGTCCCTCCTCCCTCCCTCGCCCAGCCTTCGCCGCCAGCAGATCGACCCGACCTCCCCGCCTCACGGCCTCCCAGGCCGCGCCATCCCCGCCCGCCTCCTGTGGACTCCATCACCCTCCACCAGCCGCTCCCTAGACCAGCCCCCCCCCTGACCGCCTCCCCGTGCCCTCCCCTCTAGAACCCGCCGTCGCCGGGCCCTCGCTGCTCTCCGTAGTCACTTGTGCCAAACCCGCCCCCCCGTTCCTCCTCCCCCTGTGGCCAGCTCACCCCGGCACGCCGCCTTGGCCCTACCCCTCTCTCCCCCACCCCGTCGGCGGCGTCTCCAGGCGCCCCAGGCGCCCTACTTCCCCGGCCACCGAACCCCCGGCCTTGAAGCGCCTCCGGCCGACCCGGACTCCACCCACTTGGCCTCGCCACTCCTCCCGGCGCCCGGCAGCTGAGCCAGCCACCTTGATGCCTCGCCCGTGCGCCCTTCCATCCCGGCCACCCTGGCCTCCCTGGTTTAACGCCCAAGCAGGCGCTCATGTAGCCCTTGATTCGGCCTCAGTGCAGGCATGTACCGCCGCTTGCCCGTTGCCCCACAGGCCTGTGACATGGGGTCCACCCCCCTGAGCAGTTTAGCAATTAAAAATGAAAATGAATTAAAACTAATTAACTAATTAATTAATTAATTAATTAATTAATTAATTAAGTAATTAATTAATCTAATTAATTCGATTAATTAACCTAATCACTAATTAACCTAATTAACTAATGTTAATTAACTTTCGATTAGGTTAATTAGATATTAGAGAATGACATGCGGGACCCACATGGGGTTGACTCGATCAACCACTTGATTCTTGATGTCGACATGACATCATCTGATGTCATAAATGCATTTTCGAAATTAATTAAATAATTAATTAAATTCAGTTAATAAAATCTTTTAAAATCATATCTTTTAATCCGTAATCCGGATTAAAATATTTTCAACATGAAAGTTGCTCGAGCGGCGAGGCGAATCCGGATCGCTGTGGTTCGTCACCACACCCTAACCTGAACACACAAACTTTCCTCTCGGTTCATCGCAGCGTGGGCGTCCGGGGCAAGAAAACTTCGGATGTTTCCCCCTAACGATACCCTCTCATTACGTTAGGAGCACGCCTAGCATCGCTTCTTGACATGTCATGCATCGATATGCATCTGTTTACTTTATTCATTGTTTCCCCCTCTTCTCTCGGTAGACTCTGAGGCCAAGCTGCGGTGGCGGTTCGACTACGGTGTTGGCACCCTCTCTCTTGCGAGCAACCGAGCGCCCCCTGATCACGAGATATCGCCTACTCTTATCTACCTGCTTGCATTAGAGTAGTATAGCATTTCTTGTTTTCGGATACTCCTATCTTTCGCATAGCTGTCCTTGTAACCATTTGTTACCTTACGCAATCCTATATGCTTAGTATAGGATGCTAGTACTCATCTGTGGCCCTACTTTCTTGTCAAATGCCGTGCTATACTATCGGGCCGTGATCACTCGGGGAGTGATCACGGGTATCTATATACTATACATGATACATGTGAGACTAAAGTCGAATTGGTGATGGAGCACCCTCAGTGGATCTTTGGCGGGAAGCGGCAGGCGAGTTGAGACCGCCTAGGAGAGTGGGCCTGGCCTGACGGCGTTCAGCGGTTACTTAACACGCTTGAGGTCTTGGTATTTGATCGGGTTGGCTCACGAGCTTATCGCACTAACCATCTGGCAGGTAGTTATGGGTATCCGGCGTCGTGGTATCGGCGATACTTGAACGTCGTGACGAATGCGTAGCGCGGATTGGGTGGGCGCTGGGCTGGGTACATGGGCCGTCACATAACGTCTTGAGTGTGCTTTCGAGGCGATGGGCCCGGACCCTTGCGCAGGTTTAGAACCGGCGTGTTGGCCTCTCTGTTGTGCCTAGGTGGGGCTGCGGCGTGTTGATCTTCCGCGGCGGGCATGACCGAGGAAAGTGTGTCGGCCAAATGGGATCAAGCGTCTTTGGTAAGATGGTGCACCCTGCGAAGTTAATCTATTGGATAGCCGTGATCTTGATAACAGGGCGACTTGGAGTTGTACCTTGAGCTTATGACAACTAGAACGGATACTTGATAAAACACACCCTTCCAAGTGCGGATACAACCGGTGGTCGCTCTCGCTCGGGGATATGGCGGGGATTGCGGGTAGGATTATTGCTATATGATGTTACTTGGAGGACTTGATCGTCCCCTCCTACATTTGACAGGTGTCCAGCGTGGTAGTCGTTAAATAACTACCCCCTTATACGGCATTCTGCGATTCAGGTCCTTGATATGGCCTTTACACATATATCCATGCATATGTAGTGTAGCTCCTTGCTTGCAGTACTTTGGATGAGTACTCACGGTTGCCTTGTTCCCCTTTCCCCCTACCTCTACTCGATTGTTGCAATCAGACGATGGAGCCAGGGCAGACGCCACCCTCGGCGACTACTAGGAGGTGCCTACTACTACGTGCAGCGTGACGAAGTGACCTAGGAGGATCCCGAGCGGGAGCTGCTCCTCTTCGTCTGTATCGGTTTGCTAGCCATCTTATGGCACCTTGTTTAACTTATGCGTACTTTCAGGATATTGTTGCTTCCGGCGACTTCGTCTATGATCGAGCACTTGTATTGAGCCCTCGAGGCCCTGGCTTGTATTATGATGCTTGTATGACTTATTTTTTTGTAGAGTTGTGTTGTGATATCTTCCGTGAGTCCTTGATCTTGATCGTACACATTTGCGTGCATGATTAGTGTACGATTGAATCGGCGTCTAGAATTATATCGAGCCCGTGCTGTGAAATCCCCTTCCACTCCTTGGCGGTCGAGTCTAGACATTGCAAAACTTTTACTAACGGCTATGTAGCCACGAATTACGTCGTATCCAGGGTGGTACTAGGATCTTTACTCCTCGACCTTTACTCGGGACTCGAACTCTCTTCTACTCGGGTTAGCGATTTTACTAACTATCACTAGGATCCGTGACGCATTCACCCCAAAGTTGGATATAGCCTTAGTTGTTTTGGAATTGTATTTGAGCAATTTCCACCTTCATTGACTCCTTTGAAGCGTCTTTGTTTTGGATGGAACCCACGAGGCAGGTAAATGCGCCACGGCGGCCATTGGTGCCTCGGGATCACTGCGGTGCTAGCGAGATGATGACCTATCTGGGTTATCGGCACTGAGTACACGTCTATAAGTACCGGGACTATAACCGAGGCGATCTTTAGCGCCGTCACCTCTACTCTCGGGATCTGAGTCCACTCTTGTCTTGCACACGCACATGGTGTTGGAGTGACTATCGATATGGCAGTCCCGCGATCTTATGCTGCTTTCGACCGTCTCGTCCGAGTATCGAGAGTTGGACACCTCCCCTTGGGCACATTGCTATCGCGTCGATGTTGGTGAGGAGGTTACTACCTTTGCTACTTACCTGCGTCGCGAGCTCCACCATCGAACTTTGTTACGCATCGCGATAGGCTGGATCGAGCTAACGAGCTCTTCGCCACGAGTTGTACATCACCCGTCGGCACCTCTACCGTGCTCGTGATGCACCTTTGTCCGTCCAGGAGCTGCCGCGTTCTGCGATCTACCCGCCGGACCGTGATGCCCAGGGTGTCGGTTGGCGGGCGTGGAGGCTACTCTCCGCGCAGCCCGCCTACGCCACAGGGCGTCGGTTCAGCACGAGTATCCGGCCCCAGTCAGCAGCGTGGAGGACTATCCTTTGCCGCACTACCGACTTCGGGCTCTGACTACCTCCGCGATACCGCGTGGGACTGATGTAGACTTGCTTGTTAGTGTTTGATGTATTCGCTTGTGAGCACTGCGTGCGCCTATGATGTAGTAGTCTATGTCTTTGGACTCTATGTATCGAACTCTATGCATGATTCCTTTTGTAAGATATGCCAACTACTATGTAGTTCCCATCATCTGCTTTCATTATGCATGTTTCATCATGAATGATTCCTGTCTCTTGCTTAATTTCTCAAATCTTGAACTACCTGTTATATAATAGCGGGATGGTTAGGCCACAGGTCGTGGTCGTGGTGCCAACTTCCCACCACCGCTGAGTACATGGCTGGTATGATCCAACAGCTCGAGATGAATCGCCAGTTCATGGAGAACATGATGGCTCAGTTCCTCGCCCCAATATGCACCCGGCACCCAAGCGGAACAACTCTGCGAGTTTCATGCGCTGAACCCGGCGTGTACGCAGCTCAACCCACCAGCTGGATGTTGATGGCGGCTCCGTGACATCACCTATGAGATGGAGTGGCTGATGTAGCCCTGCCGGCTATGTCACCTTTGCTTCCTTCTTCACGAAGGGACCCAGACTCAATGGTGGGACAGCCACCGGCGTACTCGCAGTTGGAACACTCATCACTGGCGGACTTCGAGCTGCCTTCGTGCCGCTTCATCCCTCAAGGGTCATGGAGCGGAAGAAGCGTGAGTTCATAACCTCACCCAAGGCAACAAGGCTGTTGAAGCCTATCAGCGAGAGTTCTGGACTTGTCTCGCTATCTTTGAGAGGATATACAGGCGATGCCTTGAGCGGAGAAGTTCGTGGCGGTCTTCAGGCGACATCAAGCTCGCACTTCTAGTGCCGCGACTTTGCTGATTTCGCCACCTTGGTGAACAAAGCTATCAATGTCGAAACTGGTGCGGGAATACGAGCTCTAACGGTATAGCCGTGACACGGGCTCATCTTGAGCCCGTCCTCGCGAGCGCAAGATATGGATTCCCAACAGGTATGCCGGCGAATGCACACTTCAAGCGAACTATGCTACACCTAAATGCGCCTACAACTAAGCGGCCAGGCTTCAGCTCCACCACCCCAAGCTCTGTTCCTCCCAATAATGGCTTGGCTTGAGGTGCGGACAACCGAGAACACCGTGCTAGAGAATGCAACCCGAACCAGGTTGGCCCTTCCGGCGGCTGGCCGTGGAAACACCGAACCGCAACAACAACGGCAAGTCTTATGGGCAAGCTCGGGCCAACCACGTTGATCTGAGCGAAGCTCAAGACCAGCACCTCTTGTGATGGGTACACTCCTCGTAAATTCGATTACGCATCTGTTTTATTCGATTCGGGAGCATCGCATTCATTCATGTCACGAAGACTTTGCATACAAACCGTGGAGTGTGAAGAGATGAACTCTTGGTAGTGGTAAAACCCCATTGGGACAATGTCAAACCTCCATGGTTGGCGTCGGCGTCCCGTGGAAATCGAAGGCTGGAATTCTATACCCCCATTATCACGAAGGCGTCTAACATCGACCTCATTTTGGGGATGGATTGGTTGAAAGCGCATCTGCGTCAATCGTTTGCGCCACTAAGACCGTCCATCTGCTTCACCCTTCGATGAAATATGTAGCTACAATGCTCGTCGGTTCAAATGCGAGGCAAGGCTCTATGCATTGAATGCATTGAGCGCACCCTCGAGGGATTGAAAACATTCTGTCGTTTGCGATTTCCAAGGCGTCTTTCTGAAGAACTTCCGGTTCCCCACCTAGAAGTGTCGAATTCTTCATCGACTTGAAACCAGGCACCACTCCTATAATAGCGTCCCTACAAGATGCGCCGCGCGAACTCCTTGAGCTAAAGGAGAAATCGACAAATCTCTTCAAAGCGGCTTCATTAGCCCAAGTTGCTCACCTTGGGAGCACCTTCTCTCTTTGTCAAGAAGAAGGATGGGACAAACCGATTGGTCCAAGACTACCGCCCTATAAATCAAGCTACCATTAGAATAAGTATCCTCTTCCTCGGATCAATGATCTTTATGATCAATGGCTGGTTACGTCGGTGTTCTCGAAACTTCGACTTGAGGTTGGGTTACCACCAGATCCGTGTTCGTGAGGAGGATATCCCCAAGACCGCATTAAGTGACTCGTTATGGTTCTTACGAGTACACGTCATGTCTTCGACAACCAATGCTCCACCACCTTCTCGCGATGAACTATATATTCATGGATTACCTCGACAAGTTAAGTGGTGGTTTATCTGGATGATATCTGATCTTTTCCAGAATGAAGAACATCTTTGAACATCTTAGTCTTGTCTTTGGAAAAGCTACGAGAGCATCAACTCTATGCCAAGTTCTCCAAATGTGAATTACGGCTTCCGAAGTAACCTATCTTGGGCATGTCATTTCTAAGGATGGTATTGCCGTCAACCTGAAAGAGTTAGGCTATTCTCGATTGGACTCCTCCGAAGAGCGTTAAGCAAGTCGAAGTTTTCTCGGTCTGCGCCACTATTGCCGTCGATTAAATGAGAACTTCTCCAAGATTGCAGACCTCGACTAACTTTGTTGCATAAGAGCGTCAAATTCCAATGGGCGGATAAATGTCGGGGAAAGTTTCCGGGCACTCAAAGACAAGTTGACGTCGCCCAGTGCTAGCTCCTCCGATACTAAGAAGGACTTCGTCATTTCTTTGGCGCTTCTCGTCAAGGTTTGGCGGTGTCCTAATGCAAGCGCAAAGTGGTTGCTTATGCCTCTCGGCGATTCGCCCTCACGAGGAGAACTACCCGAGTTCATGACCTCGAACTTTGCCGTCATTCATGCACTAAGCGATGGCGACATTACCTTCTCGTGTCGTTGCGAGATCTTCACCGACCACCAAAGCTGAATGTCATTTTACTCAGCCAGACCTGAACCTCCGTCGCGAGATGGATGGAGGCGTGCAGAACTTTGATTTGGGTATTTCTATCGCCGAGCAAGGCTAATGTAATGGCTGATGCCTTGAGCCGCAAAGTCTTCTGCAACCACCTTGAGTTCACAAGTTCAGCCCCACTTGTTGAAGAATTGGAAAGCGAACCTCCATATTGTTCCTCGGGATTTTCGCTCCCCCTCCTCGGAGTTCGCAAGATGAATCTCCGTGTTGTTCCCCAGGGTTCCCTCTATACCACGGCTGTTGAACCCGATCTCGTGGGCACCATAAAGACAATCAGGGGATTTGACTCTGAAGTCTACAAGCTTAAACAAGACATCAAGAAGAAATCCCTCATCCTTCACTATTAGCGATGATGGCGCGCTTCAGCGCCCTAGTGGTGCCGTGTAGAAGGAAAACCTGAATATGACTCGAAGGTTATGAAAGAAGCTCATGATACGCCTCTATGTATCCACCACAGTACAAAGATGTATCAAGACATTAAATGAGAGATTACGGTGGTCTAATATGAAGCGAGACATTGCTCGCTATGTTTACGAGTGTGGCGTTTGCCGTCGTATCAAAGCAGAACATCAAAGGCCTCTGGAACTCTGCAACCTATCTCTATCCTGAATGGAAATGGGACCATGTTGAAATGGACTTCATCTGGATTTCCCAAATCGCGAAAGGTAATGATGCTATTCTTGTCGTCATTGACCGGCTTTCTAAAGTTGCACATTTTACGGTCGAAGAAAGCGATCCTGCTAGCCACTTGCAGCGCTCTATATGTCGAAATTGTTTCACTTCACGGTATTCCACTGGTTATCGATTCGGACCGTGGCAGCTTATTCACTTCAAGATTACGGGCAAGTTTTCAAGCTATGGGGACTCATTTATCTTTCGATCTTGTGTTTCATCCATGATCTCAAGGGCAAGTTGAGCGTGTCAGCAAATTCTCGAAGACATGCTTGAGCTTGTGTCGTTCCTTGAGAAATGGGAGGAATCTCTCGTATCTGAGTTCTCTTATAATAATAGCTATCAAGCTAGTCGAAGATGGCCCCCTTGAAGTGTTATATGGGCCGAGTGCGAACCCCTGAACTGGTCGAAGCGGGGGCGTCCACTCTTGGTCCGGATATTATCAACATGCGAAGAACAAGTCCGCATTATAGCGAGAATCTCAAGGCGCGGTCGGCGTCAAAAGAGTAATTATGACCGTCATCACAAAGACATGGTCTATCAACTCGAAAAGGCCTATCTTCGCGTTACACCAATGAAGGGTGCTCACGCCGGGATCAAGGCAAATAGCTCCTCGCTATATTGGCCCTTTCACTAATACGGAAAGGCGTGGAAAAGTGGCTTATCAGCTGGAGCTTCCGTCGAACCTTTCTCGAGGTTCACGATGTGTTCCGTGTCACAACTCCGGCCTTCAAGGACCCAATCGGCGGTGGACCATGAAGTGCTCGAATTACAGCAGGACCTCTCCTATAAAAGAGCATCCGGTCCGCATTCTCGACCTGAGCGCCTTTGCGTCGGAAGCGATCAAGTTCCTCAAAGTCGATGGTGAATCACTCTGAAGAAGCGAAGCCACACAGGAGCGAGGATCGTCTTGAGATGAATATCCGCACTCTTTCCTTCTACCTCCTAAATCTCGGGGCGAGATTTCTTGTAATGGAGGAGATTTGTAACACCGGATGATTAAGGAGCAGTAATCCCGGTTCTTGTGGTTAACCTCCGTTTCTTGAACCCGGTCTAAAATAAATTCAAAACAAAACAAAGATAAAAGGTTTCAAAAACTAAATAAAATGTTAGGGGTTGTCTAAAATAGCAAACCTAATTATGGTGGGGTGCACAAATTTTGTAAAATATTTTGGCATTTTAATTAAACTAAAGCGAGCGAAAAAGGAAAAATAATAAAAAGAAAAAGGAAGAAGAAATGAGAGGGAACACAGCCCATGAGGCAGCCCTTCCCCCACTGGCCCAGCCCCCCCCCAGCCCACCCCCTCACAGGCAGCCCAGCCAGCCCATAACCCCCACCCCCCCGGCCGAAACCTAGCGCCCCCCACCCCTCACGATCCACTTTCCTCTCCTGTGATCCGGATCAGGCGAGATCCTCCCGCCACCTCGTGGCCCATTGCCCCTTCAGCCAGTGCCTCCTCCTCACGCTTGACCCCCTCCTCCTCCTACACCACCTTGGGTCCCCTCCTCCTCCCTCCGCCTGTGGCAGGCCTTCGCCGCCAGGTCGACCCCCTCCGCCTCACAAGCGCCTCCCAGCTTGGCGCCACGCTCCCCGCCCGCCTCCCGCCGGACTCCATCCCTCCACGCCCGCTCCCCTAGACCCAGCCGCGCCCCCCCTCAGCGCGCCTCCCCCGTGGTTCCCCTCTCCCTCCGGAGCAGCGTCGCCGGAGCCCTGGGCTCGTGGCGTCCTGACCACGCCCGCCCCCCAGTTCCCTCTCTCCCCTCCTCGTGAAGCTGTCCCGGCCGCCCGTGGCGCCTCTCTTCCCCCCCCCCCCCCGTCGGCGGCGTCTCGGCGCCCCTAGCAGGCGCCTCCTTCCACGACCCGAACCCCACCGGCCCTTAGGCGCCTCCCGTGAGCCAGGACTCCACCCCATGGCCTTTCGCCCTCCTCCGCCCGGCGGCTACCGACCCGGCCACCGCCCGGTCGCCTGCCTGGCGCCCGCTTCCGCCAGCCACCCTCGGCCTCCTCGTTTCGCCCAAGCAGGCTCAATGCCTCCCGGCAGTTCGGCCTCGGGTGCAGGCATGCGCCCACTGCGCCGCTTGCCCGGTTGCCCTGGGCCTATGACATGGGGTCCCACCCCCAAAGCAGTTTAGTAATTAAAAAAATGAAAATGAATTAAAACTAATTAACTAATTAATTAATTAATTAATTAATTAAGTAATTAATTAATCTAATTAATTACGATTAATTAACCTAATCACTAATTAACCTAATTAACTAATGTTAATTAACTTCGATTAGGTTAATTAGATATTGAAAGAATGACATGCGGGACCCACACAGCGGGGTTGACTCAGTCAACCACTGTTATTCTTGATGTCGTGACATCATCTGATGTCATAAATGCATTTTCAAAATTAATTAAATAATTAATTAAATTCCAAAAATTAATAAAATCTTTTAAAATCATATCTTTTAATCCGTAATCCGGTTAAAATATTTTCAACATGAAAGTTGCTCGAGCGGCGAGGCGAATCCGGATCGCATCCGTTAAGTCACACACCCCTAACCTATCGAACCTGCAAACTTTCCTCTCCGGTTCATCACCGGCCGGGCGTCAGGCCGAGAAAACTTCCGGATGTTTTCCCCTAACATTACCTCCTCATACCACGTTAGAACACGCCTAACATCGCTTCTTGACATGTCATGCATCGATATGCATCTGTTTACTTTGTATTCATTGTTTCTTCCCCTCTTCTCTCGGTGAACTCTGAGACGGCTGCGGTGGCCGATTCGACTACGGTGTTGTGACCCTCTCTCTTGCGAAAGCAACCAGAAGCCCCCCCTTGATCACGGATATAGCCTACTCTTATCTACCCTTGCATTAGAGTAGTATAGCATATTCTTTTCGAGATACTCCTATCTTCTGCATAGCGACCTTGTAACCATTGTTACCTTACACGCAATCCTATACTTAGTATAGGATGCTAGTACTCATCATCTGGCCCTACTTTCTTGTCGTGCGCCGTGCTATACTATCGGGCGATCACTCGGGAGTGATCACGGGTATATATATACTTATACATGATACATGTGAGACTAAAATCGATTGGTGGATGGAGCACCCAGTGGATCTTTGTGGCGGGCGGCAGGGCAGTTGAGACCGCCTAGGAGAGGTGGGCTGGCCACATTACGTTCGCGATTACTTAACTGCAGCTACGAGGTCTTGGTATTTGATCTGGTTGGCTCTGAGCTTATCGCACTAACCATCTCTGGAGTAGTTATGGGTATCCGGCGTCGTGGTATCGGCGAAATGCAGACGTCGGCCGGAGGCGGCGTAGCAGTTGGTTGGGCGCTCTTTGGGCGGTCACGCTTCGGCCGCGCGTCGCCTGCGTGTCAGGGTAATGCTCGAGGCGATGGGCCCGGACCCTATGGCGCAGGTTTAGACGGCGTGTTGGCCTCTCTGTTGTGCCTAGGTGGGGCTGCGGCGTGTTGATCTTCATGGCGGGCATGACCGAGAAAGTGTGTCGGCCAAATGGGATCAGCGTCTTTGGTAAGATGGTGCACCCTGCGTGAGTTAATCTATTCGGATGGCCGTGATCTTGATAACGGGGCGACTTGGAGTTGTACCTTGAGCTTATGACAACTAGAACCGGATACTTGATAAAACACACCCTTCCAAGTGCGGATACAACGGTGGTCGCTCTCGCTCGGGATATGAGCGGGGATTGCGGGTAGGATTATTGCTATATGATTACTTGGAGGACTTGGTTGTCCCCTCCTACATTTGCAAGACGGTGTCGAGCGCGTAGTCTTCGTTAAGACTAACTACCCCCTCTTATTACGGCATTCTGCGATTCAGTCCGCGATATGGCCTTTACACATATATCCATGCATATGTAGTGTAGCTCCTTGCTTGCAGTACTTTGGATGAGTACTCACGGTTGCCTTGTTCCCCTTTCCCCTACCTACTCGATTGCTGCAATCGGCGATGGAGCCCGAGGGCAGGCAGCCGCCTCGGCGACTACTACTCTGGAGGTGCCTACTACTCGTGCAGCCAGCGGCGACGAGGAGTGACCTAGGAGGATCGAGGCGGGAGGCTGCTCCTCTTCGTCTGTCCCGTTTGTGCTAGCCATCTTATGGCACCTTGTTTAACTTATATACGTACTCAGATATTGTTGCTTCCGACTTCGTCTATGATCGAGCACTTGTATTCGAGCCCTCGGGGCCACAGCTTGTATTATGATGCTTGTATGACTTATTTTTTTGTAGAGTTGTGTTGTGATATCTTCCGTGAGTCCTTGATCTTGATCGTACACATTTGCGTGCATGATTAGTGTCACGATTGAATCGAAGCGTCACAGAGATTTTAGCCTAGTTGAAGAGGTCTATTGCCACGGCTGGCTGGCGGATAGAAGTTGTAACAAATTAAATGCTTGAGATGCAGCGGCTATTGCATCGTGGGCTGCAGCTTGGAGCAAGCTGCCCTTGTCCTCCTCTCGTTACTCATTTGCCTCCTCCTGGTTATGACATATCTCCCCTTTATGCGAAAATCAAAGGTAGGGCGAGGGAGAACAATGACGGCATGACGCGCGTCGTCTCCAACGTATCTATAATTTATAGTATTCATGCTATTATATTATCTCTTGGATGTTTAATGGGCTTTATTATACACTTTTATATTATTTTTGGGACTAACCTATTAACGAGAGCCCGATTGCCGATTCCTGTTTTTCCCTTGTTTTAGGTGTTTGAAAAAAGGAATATCAAGCGAGTTGAAGCGGAATGAAACATACGGAGAATTATTTTTGGAAAGAAAGCAATCAGGAGACTTGGAGTCACGTCAAGGAAACGAGGAAGGCCGAGCGGGGGTCGCCCACCCCGGGTGCGCCCTCCACCCTCGTGGCTCCTGACATATTCTTCCTCCTACATATACCAATATACCTAAAACCTTAGGGAGCAGAATAGATCGGGAGTTCGCGCCCACAAGCCTCTGTAGCCACAAAACCAATCGGGATCTGTTAGGCACCTGCGGGCGGGAACCCTCACCCGATGGCCATCTTCATCATCCGGCGCTCTCCATGATGAGGAGGAGTAGTTCACCCTCGGGCTGAGGTATGTACCATTAGCTATGTGTTTTATCTCTATCTCTCTCTCTCTCTCGTGTTCTTGATTTGGCATGATCTTGATGTATGTGAGCTTTGCTATTATAGTTGGATCTTATGTTTCTTAACCCCTCTACTCTCTTGTAATGGATTGAGTTCCCTTTGAAGTTATCTTATCGGATTGAGTCTTTAAGGATTTGAGAGCACTTGATGTATGTCTTGCGTGGGATACCGTGGTGACAATGGGGTATTCTATTGATCCACTTGATGTATGTGTCGATTGTACTAGGTAGGGGTACCTAGTATCCCGAACTTCGTGCTGACCGATTGCAACACCAGCGGTAGGAGCTTACGGTGACCGCCAAGGTCCTCCAGCTCCTTTGGAGCCATTCAAGAACAAAGTATTCAAGGCCCGACAAGAGGAGCTTGCAGGAAAGCCACTCAACCGCGAAGAAACAAGACCGGCAAGAGGAGCTTGCGGGAAGGCTCGGCGAGCAACAAGCTTCGAGTGCGACAAGGAGTTCGGCGGCAAAGGCGCTTGCAGCGAAACATCTCTCTCTCGCTCGGCTCATCCGTAGCGTGTAGCCATGGGGCTATTCGAGCCGCAGCGTGTCAAGACGCAATGGAAAGGCGGCGGCAAAGAAAGCCATCGTGGCGAGCGGTGGCGCTCTGACGGTCCTGTTGCCTTTGTTTGGCGACATGGATGGGCATTTAATGCTTTTGTCCCTTGCCGTCGAGTTAGGTAGGGTACCTTGTACCAAGTATTTGCACCAACCGCAACTCATTTTCCCATTTTGCCCTAAATCTACGTTGCCACTGTGGTGACCTTGAGCCTATAAAAGGCCCTTGTGCAGCGTAGAAAGGGTTCGGTTGATTCGGTTCGGTTAATTTGGTTCGACTCATTCGAGACTCTGATCCTCAAGCTAGGTTTGTAGCTCTCACTTCTCCCTAGCAAGAACAGAATACAATCAACCAAGCAGCGGTAGGAGTATTATCTCTCGGAGAGCTCGAAGCTGGGTAAACTACTCGTGTGCATCGCCTCGATCGCTCTTCGTGCAATCTCCGCCCCCAGAACCACAAGGGACTCGGTCATGAGTCCCATAGGTGTTCGTGGAGTTCGATTAACTTCCCGACATCTTTGGTAGCGCCCGGGTAGAGGCGTCGAGGCTGCGTGAACCTGATCCGCGTACACGAGCAACAATCTTCATCATCTTCATCAACATGCCCTTTGAAGAAGAAGGCAGCGTGAGCGTCGCGTCAAACCCACCACCACGGTGACGAGTGGTGGGGAAGGCAAGGCGGAGAAACAGGCGTCGTCGAGGGCCTGAGCGCTGCCAAGTCAAGGACAAGCGGCGCAGAACCGGCGTCGGATCGCACGCGTCCATCTCGGAGGCCTTGAGACCGACAGCGTCATGGTGCTCGCAGCACCATCGCTCGTTGAGCCAAGATCGAGCTGGTGGATCGGGGATGCTCAAAACGACTTCGCGCCAGCGAGCTGGTGCGGCGAGGCGCGATCGCTGGGCGGGATACTACTCCTTCTAATATATTTAAGTTCAAGCACATCCGCTCCTCGCACCGTTAGCCATTGCCACCCACCACTCAGCGGAAGCTTTGGCGCGACTCAACTACTCTGGACTACCCTCAAGCGGTGAACAAGGTCGATGAATGGAGGCCACCATTCAAAGTCTCGCGGCTTTGCCAGCAGCGGCGTTCCTGGCAACCAAACGCGCGTCGCGCTGCGGCGAGAGCGACAAAACGCGAGCGGTGGCGGCGAGACCGTGGGGTGCAACCACCATGCACTCTCCATCCGAAGGCCAAGATCGCCGACTCGTCGGATCCACCTCGACAGCCATGCCAATATAAATTAATAGTAATGGATGCAAATGACAGCGGTGCTCTCGGCTGGTGCTTTTTAATAAGAGGTGATGACTCGGATAGGCCCTTGAGAGGAAGTAAGGGATTTGTAGAGTGCGAGCTCGATTTTGAAATAGAGATAAATAATATTTTGAGCGGCATACTTTCATTGTCAACATGACAACCGAGAGATGGCGATATCTTCCATACTACACACATTATAGGCGGTTCCCAAACAGAATGGTAAAGTTTATACTCCCCTCCACCAACAAGCATCAATCCATGGCTTGCTCGAAACAAAAGTGCTCAACTAACAGTCCGGGGGAGTTTTGTTTGCAATTATTTTGATTTGATTTGCATAAAGCATGGAATGGGCATCGGTGACCAGCCATTTTCTCGTGAGTGAGGTGGAGTCCTCCTCTTGAGAACCGCCTAGCATGGAAGATCTGAGACAGTCCTAGTTGATACATGAGCTATTCGAGCATACAAACAGAATTTCATTTGAAGGTTTAGAGTTTGGCACATACAAATTTACTTGGGCAGCAGTAGATACCGCATATAGGAAGGTATAGTGGACTCATATGGCATAACTTGGGGTTTATGGAATTGGATGCACAAGTAGTATTCCGCTTAGTACAAGTGAAGGCTAGCAAAAGGCGGGAAGCGACCAACTAGAGAGAGACAACAGTCATGAACATGCATTAAAATTAATGACCCCCCTCTTATTACGGCATTACTGAGTTCAGTCCGATATGGCCTTTACACATATATCCATGCATATGTAGTGTAGCTCCTTGCTTGCGAGTACTTTGGATGAGTACTCACGGTTGCATTGTTCCCCTTTCCCCCTACCTATACTCGATTGTTGCAATCGAGGCGATGGAGCCAGGGCGGAGCCACCGCCTCGGCGACTACTACTCGGAGGTGCCTACTACTACGTGCAGCCGGCGGCGGCGACGGGGTGACCTAGGAGGATCCCGGGCGGAGGCTGTTCCTCTTCGATCTGTATCGGTTTGTGCTAGCCATCTTATGGCACCTTGTTTAACATATGTCGTACTCAGATATTGTTGCTTCCGCTGACTTCGTCTATGATCGAGCACTTGTATTGAGCCCTCGAGGCCCACGGCTTGTATTATGATGCTTGTATGACTTATTTTTTTGTAGAGTTGTGTTGTGATATCTTCACGTGAGTCCTTGATCTTGATCGTACACATTTGCGTGCATGATTAGTGTACGATTGAATCGAGGCGTCTGAAGTTAATATCGAGCCCATTGCTGTGAAATCCCCTTCCACTCCTTGGCGAAGTCGAGTCTAGACATTGCAAAAACACTAACTTGGCTGTGTGCCTTACAGACCCACGTCGCCATCGGGTGGTACTAGGATCTTTTACTCCTCGACCTTTACTCGGGACTCGAACTCTCTTCTACTCGGGTTAAGCGATTTTACTAACTATCACTAGGATCCGTGACGCATTCACCCCAAAGTTGGACATAGCCTTAGTTGTTTTGGAATTGTATTTGAGCAATTTCCACCTTTGTCATTGACTCCTTTGAAGCGTCTTTGTTTTGAGATGGAACCCACGAGGCAGGTCGTGCGCCACCGGCGGCCATTGGTGCCTCGGGATCACTGCGGTGCTAGCGAGATGATGACCTATCAGGGGTTATCGGCTGGCACACTGAGTACACCGTCTATGAGGAGTACCGGGACTATAACCAGGGAAGCGATGCCGCCATCGTCCACCTCTACTCTCGGAGTCTGAGTCCACTCTCTTTGTGCACACCACATGGTGTTGGAGTGACTATCGATATGGCAGTCCACGATGCTGCTTATGCTGCTCACGACCGTCTCCGTCTGCAGTATCGAGAGTTGGACACCTCCCCTTGGGCACATTGCTATCGCGTCGATGTTGGTGAGGAGGTTACTACTGCTGCTGCCTACCCTTTGTCGCGAGCCCTTCCACCATCGAACTTTGTTACGCATGCGATAGGCTGGATCGAGCTAACGAGCTCTTCGCCACGAGTTGTACATCACCCGTCGGCACCTCTACCGTGCTCGGCGCTGATGCACCTTTGTCGGTCAGAGAGCTGCGCGTTCTGCGATCTACCCGCCGGGACCGTGATGCCCGAGGTGTCGGTTGGCGGGGCGTGGGAGGCTACTCTCCGCGCCCAGCCTTACGCACGCCACCGGGCGTCGGATTCAGCACGGAGTATCCAGCGGCCCCAGTCAGCGGCGTGGAGGACTATCCTTTGCCGCACTACCGACTTTGGAACTCTGACTACCTCCATGATACAGCGTGGGACTGATGTGAACTTGCTTGTTAGTGTTTGATGTATTCGCCAGAGCACTGTGTGCCCCTATGATGTAGTAGTCTATGTCTTGGACTCTATGTATCGAACTCTATGCATGATTCCTTTTGTAAGATATGCCAACTACTATGTAGTTCTATCGTCTTTGCTTTCATTATGCATGTTTCATCATGAATGATTCACATCTCTTGCTTAATTTCTCAAATCTGAACTACCCTGTTATATAATAGCGAGGATGGTTAGGCCAGCAGTGCGTGTCGATGGTGCCAACTTCCACCGCTTTGAGTACATAGCTGGTATGATCCAACAGCTCGAGATGAATCGCCGATTCATGGAGAACATGATGGCTCAGTTCCTGCTCGAATATGAACCGGCACCCAAAGCGGAACAACTGCGAGTTTCATGCGCTGAACCCCAGCGTGTACGCAGCTCAACCCAGCCCTTTGGATGTTGATGGTGGCTCCGTGACATCACCTATGAGATGGAGTGCTGATGTAGCCCACCGGCTATGTCACCTTTGCTTCCTTCTTCTGAAGGGACCCGCAGACTCAATGGTGGGATAGCCACGGCGTACTCTGCCAGTTGGAACACTCATCACTGGCAGACTTCCGGGCTGCCTTCGTGCCGCTTCATCCCTCAAGGGTCATGGAGCGGAAGAAGCGTGAGTTCATAACCTCACCCAAGGCAACAAGGCTGTTGAAGCCTATCGGCGAGAGTTCTGGACTTGTCTCGCTATCTTTGAGAGGATATTACAAGCTGATGCCATGACGCGGAGAAGTTCGTGGCGGTCTTCAAGGCGACATCAAGCTCGCACTTCTAGTGCGCGACTTTGCTGATTTCGCCACCTTGGTGAACAAAGCTATCAATGTCGAAACTGGTGCTGCGAGGAATACGAGCTCTAACAGTATAGCAAGTGACACGGGCTCATCTTGGGCCCGTCCTCATGAGGCATAAGATATGGATTCCCAACAGTATGTACCAGCCGAATGCACACCTTCAAAGCAGAACTATGCTACACCTCGTGCGCCTACAACTAAGCGGCCAAACTTCCACTCCACCACCCCAAGCTCTGTTCCCCTCCCAATAATGGCTTGTGCTTGGCGGTGCGGACAACGAGGGCACCGTGCTAGAGAATGCAACCAGAACCGAGAATCAGCTGGCCCTTCCGGCTGGCGTGGGAAACACCGAACCGCAACAACAACGGCAAGTCTTATGGGCAAGCTCGGGCCAACCACGTTGATCTGAGCGAAGCTCAAGACCAGCCTGCTCTTGTGATGGGTACACTCCTCGTAAATTCAGTACACGCATCTGTTTTATTGATTAGGGAGCATCGCATTCATTCATGTCGAAGACTTTGCATACAAACACGGCGTTAAGTGTGAAGATGAACTCTTGATGATGGTAAAAACCCCATTGGGACAATGTCAAACCTCCATGGTTGGCGTCGGCGTCCCGTGGAAATCGAAGGGCTGGAATTCTATGCCTCCCCATTATCACGAAGGCGTCTAACATCGACCTCATTTTGGGGATGGATTGGTTGAAAGCGCATCGGCGTCAATCGTTTGCGCCACTAAGACCGTCCATCTGCTTCACCCTTCGATGAAATAATGGCTACAATGCTCGTCGGTTCAAAATGCGAGGCAAGGCTCTATGCATTGAATGCATTGAGCGCCGCACCCTCGAGGCATTGAAAACATTCTGTCGTTTCCGAATTCCAAGGCGTCTTTCTGAAGAACTTCGAGTTCCCCACCTTTAGAGCTGTCGAATTCGTCATCGACTTGAAACCAGGCACCACTCCTATAGCCAGCGTCCCTACAAGATGCCCGCGCAGAACTCCTTGAGCTAAAGGAGAAATCGACAAATCTCTTCAAAGCGGCTTCATTAGCCCAAGTTGCTCACCTTGGGGAGCACCTTCTCTCTTTGTCAAGAAGAAGGATGGGACAAACCGATTGGTCCAAGACTACCGTCCTATAAATCAAGCTACCATTCAGAATAAGTATCCTCTTCCTCGGATCAATGATCTTTATGATCAAGCTGGCTGGTTCGTCGGTGTTCTCGAAACTTCGACTTGAGGTTGGGTTACCACCAGATCCGTGTTCGTGAGGAGGATATCCCCAAGACCGCATTTGTGACTCGTTATGGTTCTTACGAGTACACCGTCATGTCTTCGGCAACCAATGCTCCAGCCACCTTCTCTACTTTGATGAACTATATATTCATGGATTACCTCGACAAGTTAAGTGGTGGTTTATCTGGATGATATCTGATCTTTTCAAGAATGAAGAAGAACATCTTTGAACATCTTAGTCTTGTCTTTGGAAAAAGCTACGAGAGCATCAACTCTATGCCAAGTTCTCCAAATGTGAATTACGGCTTCCGAAGTAACCTATCTTGGGCATGTCATTTCTAAGGATGGTATTGCCGTCAACCACGAAGAGTTCAGGCCATTCTCGATTGGACTCCTCGAAGAGCGTTAAGCAAGTCGAAGTTTTCTCGGTCTACTTGACTATTGCCGTCGATTAAGTGAGAACTTCTCCAAGATTGCCGAACCTCGACTAACTTTGTTGCATAAGGCGTCAAATTCCAATGGACGAGATAAATGTCGGGAAAGTTTCCGGGCACTTAAAGACAAGTTGACGTACGCCCGATGCTAGCTCCTCGATACTAAGAAGGACTTACGTCATTTACTGACGCTTCTCGTCAAGGTTTAGGCGGTGTCCTAATGCAAGGCGCAAAGTGGTTGCTTATGCCTCTCGGCGATTCGCCCTCACGAGGAGAACTACCCGGTTCATGACCTCGAACTTGCTGCCGTCATTCATGCACTAAGCGTTGGCGACATTACCTTCTCGGTGTCGTTGCGAGATCTTCACCGACCACCAAAGTCTGAAGTATCATTTACTCAGCCAGACACGAACCTCCGTGGCAGAGATGGATGGAGGCGTGCGGAACTTTGATTTGGAGTATTCCTATCGCCGAGCAAGGCTAATGTAATGGCTGATGCCTTGAGCCATAAATCTTCTGCAACCACCTTGAGTTCACAAAGTTCAGCCCCACTTGTTGAAGAATTGAAAATTGAACCTCCATATTGTTCCTCGGGTGCTCGCTCCCCCTCCTCCGGAGTTACGCAAAGATGAATCTCCGTGTTGTTCCCCGAGGTTCCCTCTATACCACGGCTGTTGAACTCCGATCTCGTGGGCACCATAAAGACAATCACGAGGATTTGACTCTGAAGTCTATAAGCTTAAACAAGACATCAAGAAAGAAATCCCTCGTCCTTCACTATTAGCGATGATGGCGCCTTGTACTTCAGGCCGCCTAGTGGTGCCGTGTAAGAAGGAAAACCTGAATATGACTCGGAAGGTTATGAAGAAGCTCATGATCGCCTCTATGTATCCACCACAGCAGTACAAAGATGTATCAAGACATTAATCGAGAGATTACGGTGGTCTAATATGAAGCGAGGACATTGCTCGCTATGTTTACGAGTGTGGCGTTTGCCGTCGTATCAAAGCGAGAACATCAAAGGCCTGCTGGAACTCTGCAACCTATCTCTATCCCTGAATGGAAATGGGACCATGTTGAAATGGACTTCATCCTTGGATTTCCCAAATCGCGAAAGGTAATGATGCTATTCTTGTCGTCATTGACCCGGCTTTCTAAAGTTGCACATTTTACGGCGGTCGAAAAGCGATCACTGCTAGCCAGCTTACAGCGCTCTATGTCGAATTGTTTCACTTCACGGTATTCCTGGTTGTCGTTCGGACCGTGGCAGCTTATTCACTTCTAGATTCTGGGCAAGTTTTCAAGAAGCTATGGGGACTCATTTATCTTTCGATCTTGTGTTTCATCCATGATCTCAAGGGCAAGTTGAGCGTGTCAACCAAATTCTCGAACATGCTTGAGCTTGTGTCGTTCCTTGACAAGAAATGGGAGGAATCTCTCCCGTATGCTGAGTTCTCTTATAATAATAGCTATCAAGCTAGTCACGAAGATGGCCCCTTGAAGTGTTATATGGGAAAGTGCGAACCCCTCTGAACTGGTGGGAAGCGGAGGCGTCCACTCTTGGTCCGGATATTATCAACATGCGAAGAACAAGTCCGCATTATTAGCGAGAATCTCAAAGGCTTTCGATCGCGTCAAAAGAGTAATTATGACCGTCATCACAAAGACATGGTCTATCAACTTTGGCGAAAAAGGCCTATCTTCGCGTTACACCAATGAAGGGTGCTCACGCTTCCGGGATCAAGGGCAAACTAGCTCCTCGCTATATTGGCCCTTTCACTAATACGGAAAGGCGTGGAAAAGTGGCTTATCAGCTGGAGCTTAGTCGAACCTTTCTCGAGGTTCACGATGTGTTCCGTGTCACAACTCGGCGCTGCTTCAAGGACCCAATCGGCGATGGACCATGAGGTGCTCGGTGCAACAGGACCTCTCCTATAAAAGAGCATCCGGTCCGCATTCTCGACCAAGCTGAGCGCGCGCACGTCGGGAAGGCGATCAAGTTCCTCAAAGTCCGATGGTGAATCACTCGAAAGGCGAAGCCACACAGGGAGCGAGGATCGTCTTGAGATGAATATCCCGCACTCTTTCCTTCTACCTCCTAAATCTCGGGACGAGATTTCTTGTAATGGAGGAGATTTGTAACACCGGATGATTAAGGAGCAGTAAAACCCAGTTCTTGTGGTTAACCTCCCGTTCTTGAACCGGTCTACAAATAAATTCAAAACAAAACAAAAGATAAAAGGTTTCAAAAACTAAAGTAAAATGTCAGGGGTTGTCTAAAATAGCAAACCTAATTATGGTGGGGTGCACAAAATTTTGTAAAATATTTTGGCATTTTAATTAAACTAAAGCGAGAGAGAGAAAGGAAAAATAATAAAGAAAAGAAAAGGAAGAAGAAATGAGAGGAGGGAACCCCTGGCCCATGGGGCCAGCCCTTCCCCAGCATGACCAGCCCCCAAACCCCGGCCCGCCTACCACAGGGCCGGCCAGGCATCACCTTAACCCCACCCCATGGCCGAAACCCTAGCGCCCACTCGCTCCCCCACGCCCCTCACGATCCACTTTCCTCTCCTCTACTTGATCGGATCGAGATCCCGCCCGCACCCCTCGTGCGGCCTTCCGCCATGTGGTCGCCTCCCTCCTCTCCACCTTGGGACCCCTCCTCCTCCTCTACACCACCCGGGTCCCTCCTCCCCTCCTCGCCCCCCCATGCGCCCTTGCCGCCCTTGATCGACTCCCGCCTCACCCAGCGCCTCCCAAGCCTTGGCCGCCACGCTCCCCGCCCGCCTCCTCGCGCGGACTCCATCACCACCTCCACGCCCGCTCCCCTAGACGTGCCCCCTGTGAGCTCGCCTCCCCCCGTGGTTCCCTCTCCCTCCCGAACAGCGCCGTGCCCGGAGCCCTCGCCCGGCTCCGGCCGTCCCATGACCACGCCCGACCCCCCGTTCCCTCTCCTCCCCTCCCTCGTGGCCAGCTCTTGACGCCGCCCTTGGCCCCCTCTCTTCCCCCACCCCCCCGTCGGCAGCGTCTCCGCCCTATGGCGCCTCGGCCCGACACAGCCCGAACCCCGGCCCTTGGCGCCTCGGTGACCGGACTCCACCCACTGCAGCGCTCGCCACTCCTCCCAGCGCCCGGCCAGCTACCGACCCGGCCACCGCGCCCGATCGCCTCGCCCGCGCCGCTCCGCTTCCTTGCCACCCTCGGCC
This sequence comes from Aegilops longissima, assembly GCA_021605205.1. Classification (NCBI taxonomy): domain Eukaryota; kingdom Viridiplantae; phylum Streptophyta; class Magnoliopsida; order Poales; family Poaceae; genus Aegilops; species Aegilops longissima. The sequence goes on from JAHIAM010004647.1 coordinate 26,302, forward strand.
TCCCTCGTTTGCGCCCAAGCAGGCTCAAGCTGCCTTGACCCGTTCGGCCTCGAGTGCAGGCATCGCCCACTGCCGCTTGCCCGTTTTGCCCACGGGCCTATGACATGGGGTCCCACCCCCAAGAAGCAGTTTAGTAATTAAAAAAATGAAAATGAATTAAAACTAATTAACTAATTAATTAATTAATTAATTAAGTAATTAATTAATCTAATTAATTCTGATTAATTAACCCTAATCACTAATTAACCTAATTAACTAATGTTAATTAACTCTGATTAGGTTAATTAGATATTAGAGAATGACATGCGGGACCCACCTGTCAGGGTTGACTCAGTCAACCCTGTTGACTGCTGATGTCAGCATGACATCATGCTGATGTCATAAATGCATTTTCAAAATTAATTAAATAATTAATTAAATTCCAGAAATTAATAAAATCTTTTAAAAATCATATCTTTTAATCCGTAATCCGGATTAAAATATTTTCAACATGAAAGTTGCTCGAGCGGCGAGGCGAATCCGGATCGCTGTCCGTTCGTCCACCACACCCTAACCTATCGAACCTGCAAACTTTCCTCTCCGGTTCATCACATAAACGTGAGCGTCCGGGACGGGAAAACTTCCGGATGTTTTCCCCCTAACGGTACCCTCCTCATACCCACGTTAGAGACACGCCTAGCATCGCTTCTTGACATGTCATGCATCGATATGCATCTGTTTACTTTGTATTCATTGTTTCTTCCCCATCTTCTCTCGGTAGACTCTGAGGCAAGCCTTTGCGGTGGCGGTTCGACTCACGGTGTTGTGACCCCTCTCTCTTGCGGAGCAACCAGGCAGACCCCCCCTTGATCACGGATATCGCCTACTCTTATCTACACTGCTTGCATTAGAGTAGTATAGCATATTCTTGTTTTCGAGATACTCCTATCTTTGCTGCATAGCGACCTTGTAACCACATTTGTTACCTTACGCAATCCTATATGCTTAGTATAGGATGCTAGTACTTTCATCTGTGGCCCTACTTTCTTGTCGATCTGCCGTGCTATACTATCGGGCCGTGATCACTCGGGGTGATCACGGGTATACTCTATATACTTATACATGATACATGTGAGACTAAAATCGGGTGGTGATGGAGCACCCATGAGTGGATCTTTGTGGCGGGCGGCAGGCGGAGTTGAGACCGCCTAGGAGAGAGGTGGGCTGGCCATTGGCGTTAGCGGTTACTGCTGCAACAACGAGGTCTTGGTATTTGATGCAGGTTGGCTCTGAGCTTATCGCACTAACCATCTCTGGCGGGGTAGTTATGGGTATCGGCGTCGTGGTATCGGCGAAATACCAGACGTCGGACAGGCGGGCGTAGCGCGGATTGGGCTGGGCACTTTCTTTGGGCCAGATGCGCTTCGGCGACAGCGTCATGCGTCTGCAGGTAATGGTCGAGGCGATGGGCCCAGACCCCTGCGGCGCTTAGGTTTTGAACCGGCGTGTTGGCCTCTCTGTTGTGCCTAGGTGGGGCTGCGGCGTGTTGATCTTCAGCGGCGGGCATGACCGGAAAGTGTGTCCGGCCAAATGGGATCAAGCGTCTTTGGGTAAGATGGTGCACCCTGCGGTGATTAATCTATTCGGATGGCCGTGATCTTGATAACAGGGCGACTTGGAGTTGTACCTTGAGCTTATGACAACTAGAACCGGATGCTTGATAAAACACACCCTTCAAGTGCGGATACAACCGGTGGTCGCTCTCGCTCGGGGATATGAGCAGGGGATTGCCGGGTAGGATTATGCTATATGATGTTACTTGGAGGACTTGGATCGATCCCTCCTACATTTGCAAGACAGGTGTCGAGCGTAGTCTTCGTTAAGACTAGCTACCCCCCTCTTATTACGGCATTACTGCATTCGGTCCACGATATGGCCTTTACATATATCCATGCATATGTAGTGTAGCTCCTTGCTTGAGTACTTTGGATGAGTACTCACGGTTGCATTGTTTCCCCTTTCCCCCCTACCTATACTCGATTGCTGCAATCGGGGCAGATGGAGCCAGGGGCAGGACGCCACCGCCTCTGACGACTACTACTCGGAGGTGCCTACTACTACGTGCAGCCCGGCAGCGGCGACCGGGAGTGACCTAGGAGGATCGAGGCGGGAGGCCTGTTCCTCTTCGTCTGTATCCGTTTGTGCTAGCCATCTTATGGCACCTTGTTTAACATATACATGCTCGAGATATTGTTGCTTCCTTGACTTCGTCTATGATCGAGCACTTGTATTCGAGCCTCGAGGCCCACGGCTTGTATTATGATGCTTGTATGACTTATTTTTTTGTAGAGTTGTGTTGTGATATCTTCCGTGAGGTCCTTGATCTTGATCGTACACATTTGCGTGCATGATTAGTGTCACGATTGAATCGAAGCGTCACAGAGATTACAGCCTAAGTTGGTCTATTGCCACGGCTGGCTGGCGGATACCGAAGTTGTAACTAGAGTAAATGCTTGAGATGCAGCGGCTATTGCATCGTGGGCTGCAGCTTGGAGGCAAGCTGCCTTGTCCTCCTCTCGTACTCATTTGCCTCCTCCTGGTTATGACATATCTCCCTTTGTGCGAAAATCAAAGAGAGTAGGAGCAGGGAGAACAATATTATTGACATGGCGCGTCGTCTCAACGTATCTATAATTTATAAAGTATTCATGCTATTATATTATCCATCTTGGATGTTTAATGGGCTTTATTATACACTTTTATATTATTTTTGGGACTAACCTATTAACCCGAGCCCGATGCAGTTCTGTTTTTCCCTTGTTTGATGTTTGAAAAGGAATATCAAGCGGTTGAAGCGGAATGAAACATACGGAGAAGTTATTTTTGGAAAGAAAGCAATCAGGGAGACTTGGAGTCCACGTCAAAGGAAACGAGGAAGGCACGAGGGGGTCGCCCACCCCTCGGGTGCGCCCTCCACCCTCGTGGCTCCCGACATATTCTTCCTCCTACATATACCAATATACCCTAAAACCTTCAGGAGCAGAATAGATCGGGAGTTCCGCGCCGCCAAGCCTCACCTGCCACCAAAACCAATCGGGATCACTGTTAGGCACCTGCGGGGGGAACCCTCACCGATGGCCATCTTCATCATCCGCGCTCTCCATGATGAGGAGGAGTAGTTCACCCTCGAGGGCTGAGGTATGTACCATTAGCTATGTGTTTTATCTCTATCTCTCTCTCTCTCTCGTGTTCTTGATTTGGCATGATCTTGATGTATCGCGAGCTTTGCTATTATAGTTGGATCTTATGTTTCTTAACCCCCTCTACTCTCTTGTAATGGATTGAGTTTTCCCTTTGAAGTTATCTTATCGGATTGAGTCTTTAAGGATTTGAGAGCACTTGATGTATGTCTTGCGTGGGATACCCGTGGTGACAATGGGGTATTCTATTGATCCACTTGATGTATGTGATCGGTGTACTAGGTAGGGGTACCTAGTATCCCGAACTTCGTGCCTGGCAGATTACGACACCCAGCGGTAGGGCTTACGGTGACCGCCAAAGGTCTCAGCGGCTCCTTTGGAGCCATTCAGAACAAAGTATTCAAGGCCCGACAAGAGGAGCTTGCCGGGAAGGCCACTCAAAAGGCGAAGAAACAAGACCCGGCAGAGGAGCTTGCCGGGAAAGGCTCGGCGAGCAACAAGCTTCGAGTGCGACAAGGAGTTCAGCAGCGGCAAAGGCGCTTGCAGCGGCGACAACTCTCTTCATCTCGCTCCAGCTCATCCGTAGCGATATAGCCATGGGGCTATTCGAACGCAGCGTGTCAAGGAACCTGCAAGGAGAGCAGCGATAAGCGGCGTGACAAAGAAGGCCATCGTGGCGAGCGGTGGCGCTCGGCCGGTCCTGTTGCCTTTGTTTGGCGACATGGATGGGCATTTAATGCTTTTGTCCCTTGCCGTCGAGTTAGGTAGGGTACCTTGTACCAAGTAGTTGCACCAACCGCAACTCATTTTCCCATTTTGCCCTACGTCTACGTTGCCACCTGTGGTGACCCTTGAGCCTATAAAAGGAGGCCCTTGTGCAGCGTAGAAAGGGTTCGGTTGATTGGTTCGGTTAAATTTGGTTCGACTCATTCGAGACTACAGATCCTCAAGCTAGGTTTTGTAGCTCTCACTTCTCCCTAGCAAGAACAGAATACAATCAACCAAGCAGCGGTAGGAGTATTATCTCTCGGAGAGCTCGAAGCTGGGTAAACTACTCGTGTGCATCGCCTCGATCTGCTCTTCGTGCAATCTCGCCCCACGAACCACAAGGGACTCGGTCCGCCAGGTCCCATAGGTGTTAAGTGGGTTCTGATTAACTTCCCGACATCTTTGGCGCGCCCGGTAGAGGCGTCGAGGCTGCGTGAACCTGATCCGGCGTACACGAGCAACAATCTTCATCATCTTCATCAACATGCCCTTTGAAGAAGAAGGCTTGGCGGCAGCGAGCCGTCGCGTCAAACCCACCACCACGGTGACGAGTGGTGGGGAAGGCAGCCCGGAGGAAACGAGGCGTCGTCGAGGGCCACAGCTGCCAAGTCAAGGACAAGGCAGCCTTGACCTCGGCGTCCGGATCGCACGCGTCCATCTCGGAAGCCTTGAGACCGACAGCGTCATGGTGCTCGCAGCACCATCGCTTCGTTAGGGCCAAGATCGAGCTGGTGGATCGAGGGATGCTCAAAAAGCAGCTCGCGCCAACGAGGCTGATGCGGCGGGAACGCGATCGCTGGGCGGGATACTACTCCTTCTAATATATTTAGAAGTTCAAGCACATCCGCTCCTCGCACCGTTCGCCATTGCCACCCACCACTCAGCGGAAGCTTTGGCGCGAGCTCAACTTCTCTGGACTACCCTCCGGCGGTGAACAAGGTCGATGAATGGAGGGCCACCATTCAAAGTCTCATCGGCTTTGCCAGCGGCGGCGTTCCTGGCAACCAAACGCGTCGCTGCTTGGCGGCGAGAGCGACAAAACGCGAGCGGTGGCGGCAGAGACCGTGGGGTGCAACCACCATGCACTCTCCATCCGAAGGCCAAGATCGCCGACTCGTCGGATCCACCTCGACAATGACTCCACCGCTTCGCCGGATCCCGAGCTCGCCGTCATCAGCGCCAAGTTCTTCAAACGGCGGCAGAAAGCCTTCGAACTTCGCATCGGCGCCCGAAGAAAGCGGCGTCAATCCGACAAGCGCGGCGGCCCTCTGTTGGCGAGCATCGCCCGAGGAACCAGGTGACTTGCCGTCTGCGATAGGTTTCCTGCGTTCACTTTCGTGAGCTGCGGCAAGTCGATGGCCGACAAGAAAATTTCAAGCGGATGTGCGGAGAAGTATGATGGCGGGGCGCATCCATCGAGTTTCTCAGCATCTACACCATTGCGGTGCAAGCTGCGAGGGGCGAGGCGACAAGATCCTGCCAACTACTTCCGGCGGTGCTCAAACCCGTCAGATCTTGGCTCATGCACTTGCCGGACAGCTCCATATCCTCTTGGGCAGATTTGTGCCATCGGTTTGTCGGCGCCTTCACGGTGACCACAAGCCTCATGGCCAAGAGAGTGACCTACACCTGCGCCCGAAGGAAGGAGAGTCCTCGCAAGTTCATTGAGAGATTCAGCGCGTGCACTACAACATCGGATGTCCACCCCGCGCGGTGATCGGTCGTTTCATCAAAGCGTGCGAAACCGCGGGATGAGGAGAAATGGCGATGTGCAAAGTCAGGGCGTCGGTGAGCTGTATGCTTTCGGGCGACAAGTGTGCCTTATTTGAGGAAGGAGGAGACTCCCGGGAGAGAATCTGAAGCAGGATCGGCGGTGAGAGACCGCCCGGCAAGAAGAGTCGGTGGAACAACCGAAGGAAGAAGAGCAAAGAGGTACTAGTTGTCGAGCAGTCCGGCAGGAGGTGCGCCAAGAAGGCCAAGGTTGGCAGCTCCGGCAAGGAGGTTGCAGCTGGCGTACCAAAGCTTTGTGGCGACCGCCGACAAGCGGGACAGCTCAACAAGCGATCTTGCAAGATTCACGCACCAAGGGCCCACGACCTCAGGAGCTGCAAGAAGGTCGAGCAGCTTGTTGAACAGCCGAAGGCTGATGCTGGCGAGACAAGGAGAAGGCCAGGAAGGTCTTTGGGGCAGCTAGCAAGCGACACAGGTGGGGAGGGCCTTGTGGCAAGGCCAAGCGTGACAGGAGACAGACCTCCAGCGGCGAAACAAGGATGAAGGCAGCGATGTGATGAAGATATGGAAGGCGATGAGGCTGATGAATAGGAGTTTGAAGCCACGGAGGTCCTCTGCGTTGGCGGTGGTGCTTCTCGCATACCTCACACCGCCAGCTCAAGCAATGGATCGTGAGGTTAATGCAGCGAGAACCATCCGTGAAGTCCATGAGGCCTCGAAGTGGTCCAACACGCCTATCATCTTTGACATTGAGGACCACCCGATCGCGTAACTGCGGTCGGTGCTTGCGATGTTGGTCTCACCAACTATCCACAACCTCAAGGTCACCAAGATGCTAGTTGGCGGCGGGGCGGCTTAAACCTGATCTCATCCAGCGATGCTCTAGAAGCAGGATCCCTCACGGCGAGCTCGAAAAGACTGGCACTTTCCAAGGAATTAACCGAGGAAGGAGCAAGCGAAAGGGAAGATCACGTTGCGGTAACATTTGGCGTGAGCTAAACTTCAGGGCTGTGAGGTCATGTTCGGCGTTGCTGATTTCCCGTTTCCTTATAACGGAATACTTGGCTGTCCGGCACTCGCCAAGTTCATGGCAGCCTCTCATTATGCATACAACTTACTCAAGATGCCGGCCGATAAGTGTCATTTCTGTCCATGGCGACAAGAAGGATGCTCTTATCTGCGCCGACAAGATCTACCGGAAGCGGCAGCTGCAGCGGATAGCAAATCACTTGCGGCTGAAGCTCCGGGGAAGAAAAAGACCAAGTCCGGCAAGAGCTCGATGCCCACTCCGGCAAGCGCACCTCTTGGTGCTGCACTACCGTCGACGGCGCACCGCCGAGCTCCACCGGCAAGTGCAAGAAGATGATGGCAGCTCGTCGAAGACAAGAAGGTGCCGCCAAGGAGGGCGGCGGTGGTGGTACCTTCACCATCGGTGCCACTCTCGACCCTAAATAGGAAGAAGCGCGCTCGTTGCTTTCCAGCGGGCGAATGTCGGCGTGTTTGCATGGCAACGTCGATATCCCGGTGTTCCCAGGAAAGTAATTGAGCATCACCTAGCTGTCTGTCCTCATCGCGGCCCGTCAAGCAAAAGTCGAGAAGCAGGCGTGGGCGCCAGAATTCATAGCGAAGAGATCAAGAAGTTGGAAGCAGCAGGCCTTGTCGGAGGTGCTCCATCCCACGTGGTTGGCCAATCCGGTAGTTATGCATAAGGCAAATGGGAAATGGAGACTTTGTATCGACTTCATAGATGTTAATAAAGCTTGTCCCAAAGACCCATTTCCTTGCAGCGCATCGACCAGTTGTTGACTCCACGGTGGATGTGATTTGCTTTCATTTCTTGATGCATATTCAGGATATCATCAGGATATTCATGGCGAAGAGGATGAGGAAAACGCATTCATCACCCCATGTGGCACATCTGTTTTATCTGAGATGCCTTTTGGGCTAAGAATGCTGGTTCAACGTTTGCAAGAGTAGTCCGTGGCGCTTTTGAGCGCAAATGCACGAAATGTAGATGCTTACATGGATGACATAGTGGTCAAGAAACAAGGACAAAGCAACTCTGGTTCAACATTTAGATGAGACCTTTGCAAACCTGCGCAAGATCAACCTCAAGCTCAACCCGAGAAGTGCGTGTTTGAGTCCCTTCGGCAAGCTTCTCGGGTTCTTCATCTCGACAAGGAATTGAAGCCAATCCCGACAAGATCAAGGCCATTGAGCAGATTGAAGCACCAAAGCGCGTCAAGGATGTACGAAGACTTGCGGTTGCGTGGCTGCTCTCGGCGGGTTTATCTCTGGAGTGCTTGGCGGCGCCACCGCCATTTTCAAGATTTTGAAAAGGCAGGTCAATGAAATGGACTCCGAAGCGGAGGCTGCTGCTGCGAGACTTAAAGAGGTACATCCTCCACTCAATACTTATCGCACCTAGGCCACAAGAGAAGTTGCTGCTATATATAGCGGCAACCAATCAAAGTGGTTAGTGCTGCGTTAATAGCGGAAAGGAGCGGATGATGAGCAACCAAAGCGAGGCGCATCCGGCGACAAGCGAGGGCTTCACCGGCGAGCTCTGGTCACGACAAGGGCGGATCTGCGCAGGATTGCGAGAAGATCTGAAAAAGGATGGTGCAGCGCCCAGTCTACTTCGTCAAGGTACTACGGTGTGCGAGAAATTGCTTTTCGGCCTCCTCATGGCCTCGAGAATGCTGCGCCATTACTTCCAAGCACATGAGATAACGATCGTCACTCGCTTTCCGCTGAAGAGGATATTGCAAAATCCGAAGCAGCGAGGCAGGATTGTCGGTGGGCCTTGGGCTATCAAGCTTTGGCCTCAAGTTTGAAAGCACTTCAACTATCCAAAGCGAGCATTGGCAGAGTTCATAGCAGAATGGGCGTAGCGCAAGATGAAGAAATTCAGAGGCGAGCATCCCGTCAAGGAGGCGAGTAAAAAGTAACTGATGTATTTTGATGGTGCCTTCTCACTGCAAAGGCGCCCGGTCTTGGCGTGCTGCTTATCGCACCACGGAGAGCACCTCGGTACATAGTCCAAATACACTTTCCCAAGGAGCAAGCAACAAATAATCTGCGAGTATGAAGGTTTGCTTGCCGGTCTCGAAATCATGATAGACCTTGGGATCAAGAAGCTCATTATCGAGGGTGACTCACGACTTGTGATCCGCCAAGTAAACAAAGATTATCGAGTCCGTTGATGGAAGCCTACGTTGATGAAGTGAGAAAGCTAGAAAAGAGTACTTTGACGGCCTACAAATGGAACATGTTCCAAGAGCTCGAATGATATCGTGGCTGTCAAAGTCGCCCGCCTCAAGTTACACATGGAACCAGGAATCTTAGTGGTCAAGCTGACTCGACCGGCGATAACACCATCAACCGGACAGAACAAGAAGAGGAAGTTGATTTCTGGCGACTACTTCGGCCGAGCTTCCGAAGCCGCCACGCGAAGGTCCCCAAGTTCAACGCCAAAATCTTTGAGGAAGCAGTCTGCTCCGACAAGCCCTAAGGCTTGTTTCGTTGAAGCAGGCGCTCCCGACAAGTTTTGCTCGGCAAGCTTGCGAGGATCATCAAGCTCCGGTGAGCCGCGAGTTCTTCTTGTGAAGCTGATGTTCCCTTGGCAGATGTGCCTTTAGTCCTTGTTGTCGAGCCACAAGCTCCAACTTGGCGCAGCAGATCGTCCATTTCCTTGAACAGGAGAACTTCTCGAAGAGCAAGAAGAAGCGGAAAAAGTAGCCCGGCGGTCAAGTATGTACCAGTTTGTCGACGACATCGCATGCGAGAAGAAGACTCAGCAGGTGAAAGTGAAGTGTATTCACGGGAAGATGGGCGAAGCTGTTGGCGAGAGATACGGAGGCATATGTGGTCACCACATTGGCGCCAAAACACTTGCCGGCAAAGCTTTCCGACAAGGTTTCTTCGGCGACAGCCCTCCGAGGATGCAACTGCACAAGTAACCAAGTGTGAAGCATGCGGTTCCATTCAGCGATACACCAGCCAGCTCAAGCTCTCGGGCGATCCCTTTATCTGGCCATTTTGATTACGGGGCTCGACATCCTCGACCCCTTTCCCGAGCTGTCGGGGGCTTTGAGTACTGTACATTGCAATCGACAAGTTCACAAAGTGGCGGAAGTGGAAGTAGTGAGGAAGGTGGCAACCACGGTCGTGATCAAGTTCTTGGTCAATTGTTTGCCGTTTTGGGATTCTAACGGATAATCACCGACAAGCGGCACACAGTTCTGAGCCGCACCTTCATGCGATCGTCCAAGATCTTGGCGCCAAGGTCTACTTGCCCATTGCTCACCGAGAAGCAGCGGTCAGTGGAAGGGCAAATCTTTGAAGTCTGCGAGGGCTCAAGACCAGAACTTTCAACAGGCTGCACAATTGCGGAAGAAACTGGATTGAGGAGCTGCCGGTGGTTCTTTGGTCGATCAGGGCGGCCAAATCGAGCCTTGGCGGACACCTTCGCCCTAGTTTATGGGGCGGAGGCAGTTCTCCCCGGAACTTCGTATCTGGGTCACCTCGAGTACTCTCTTATGATGAGCTTGAGCAAGAGCAGCTGCGACAAGGTGGCGCTGCTCCTTGAGGAGGATCGTCTTGAGCTCTTTGTCTGAGCTGCTCGTTACCAGCAAGCTTTGCGCCCGCTACCATAGCCGCAAAGTTAGTGCGAGAAGTTTCGAGGAAAGCGACCTTGTTCTTGGTAGCGTTCAATCCGCCAAGAATTCCAACAAGTTGGCTGAAGTGGGAAGGCCCTTATCGGGTGAAAGCGAGTCACTAGGCTGGCGCTGTCGCCTTGAGACCGAAGATGGCATTCGGTGAGCAACTCTGGAACATAGAGCATCTTCGTAAGTTTTAACCATAGAGCGCGGTTGCGGAACCCGTTCGGCAACCACCTTTAACAAGTCTTGCCGATGTTGCATGTAATCCTTTGTACAAAGCGGCGCGAGACCCGTGCATCGATAAAGATCATGTGTTGCGCGCAAATTGTCAATTTCATGCTTTCATAATCAATTTGCATGTGTTATCTGACATTTTGTGCAGCATCCACACCCGGTAAGCGATAACGAGCCACGAGGCTCCATAACCTTATTTTCTCTTCTTTCTTCTCAAAAGAAAGGAAGGTTCCTTCGCCCACAAGTTAGCCGGGGGGGAAGGAGAAGATAATGGTGTGGGCACGTAAGTGTCGCTCGAGGAAGTTTAAATCTTACGGGAAGCAAGCGACAGAAAAGCTAAGTTGCTAAAGTTTGAGCAATCAGCTTTTTAAATTTTTTAAGTTATCTTCCTCGAACGATAGTACTTTGTATGGAAAACCTGTGCGGCGGAGGAACCAACTCGTAGCTAGTCGCGCCCTTACTTTGTTTGAGTCCGCTCAACAATTTAAGTGTGCTGCAACTAGTTGCGACAAGGTTGCTTGCAATCGGAGAACACCGCCAACAGAACTCTTGATGTTCACTTTTCGGCGCTCGTGGCAAAGTGCCAGCGCCGACAAGTTCCCTAAAAAGCGTAGGGCACAAACATACAAGGAGAATCAAGTAAAGGAAATAACATTGCAATCGTTGCCTAAGATAGAGTATATTACAAAACTAACTGTGCATGAATCTAATAAATTGTTCTCCTAAACATGATCAACAGCGACAAAGGAAAGATAAATTGGCGGCCTAGTCTCTGCGATGCCATCGACTCTCTTGACCCGCTCACCCTGTCCACAATGGGTGCGACAAGGACCTTGGCGCTTCAACGTCGGCGATCGGCGGCAAGGACTTGAGGGCGTTGGCGAAGGCGCTGGATTGCGGAAGGCCACCTTCATCAGCACCTTGAAGAGCCCTGCACAGATTTGGCGCGACTCGTCGGCCAGCTGCTGGGATCTCTTCCCGGCCGCCGGAAACCGCCACGCCCTTGAAGAACAGGCTGAGCTTGGCACTGGGTTGGAGATGCTCGTCGGTGGAGTACCGAGATCCACCATCCCGGCTCCATCAGCTCGTTGTCGATGGCGGTGGTTGTATCCACAAGACCCTCGGTCCGGTGCATCACATTCTCTTTGAAGGTGTTATGGTGGTCGTGGCATTACGCGGCAGCTCCTCGTTGGCCTTGATCTTCTCCAACAGACCGCTTCCCGCTCCTTGGCGCCGTCCAGCGTCTCCATCAAGGTGGTCAGCTTCAGCTCAAGATCTGCCTTGGAGTCCTTGGCGGCGTCGAGCTCTTCGATCCTCTCAGCGAGGCGGCCTGCAACTTCGCCAAGAGTGTCTCGTCCTTCTCGCTCGCGCTTCAGCGCGGCGACCTCCTCGCCCGCTCTTACGGAGGTGGCCTCCAGCTCGTCACCCTCGTCTCCAGCTCCTTCTTGGCGGGCCTCGGCAGCTGCGGCGGCGTCCTTTGCTTCCTTGAGAGCTCCGCCAATTGATTGCTCGCGCCGCGGCAAGATCTTCCTCATAGCTGTCGAGGTTGATCTTCCGCTCATGCTTATTCTCTTCTTCTTGAATAGCTTCGCCCGGCAAGCCTTTGCTGCTCCTCGACCTCGGCCTTCTCAAGAATGAAGGCCGTGCGCTCTCGGAGAGTTGCTCCAGCAACCGCTACATTCGGAGAGCTTCTTGATTGGCGCCCGGAGCTCTTCTGGCGCTTCTCCATGTCTGCTCCGCCCTCGCGACAAGTGCCTCCGGGACTCTTGCTTAGCTTGCCGAGCGCGGTAGAAGCGGCAAGCAGCTTCTTGACAGCTGCTCCTCCTCGGTTCATGCCACTGCTGCTGCTTGGCGCGTCAACCAGCGACAGACCAGTGCCAGGGCGAGCAGCTCTTCATCGAAGGTCTCTCCCTCGACCCGGCGTCACGGGCTCAGCGCCCATAGGAGCTTGATGAAGACGCCGTCGCCGGCCTTGAGATAGGCACGGGCTGGGGCTCTCCGAACTGGCGCTGCATCGGTGGCGGAGGATCGGCGGTCGGCGTGGCGCTGCCGCTCCTGCGACCTCGAAGTCGTCGATCGATCACGGACCCCTCCCAGCCTTTGCGGCAGCAGCCTTGGCTGACCCTCCTGCTTGGCGGACCCATCGGCGCCGGCCTCCTCCTCCATGTTGGCGGTGTCGTCATTGTTGCCTTGCGTCCTCTCGCCCGGCGACCTCGGTCTCCATCGGCTCTCCGGCGAGATGGATCGGCGATCGAAAAAGAAAGAACAGTCAAGCAAATGTTTGAAAAGAAGAAGCCAAGGGAAATTGTCTCATAAAGGGTTACTTGCGATGGGATCTGTAGCAGCGGTCTCCACCACCGGAGGGGTCGTCGGCGCTGCCTGTCAGGACTCCTTGTTGGAGAAGCCTCCCTTGGGAGGCGCTCCTTGCGGAGAATTCTCCCTTGGCGTGGTTGAGCGCAGGCGGAATTTCAGGAGGCGACTTCCGGGCCCTCCTGAAGAGGCTGCTCTGCTCCTACACAAATCAACAAGTCAGATATCGAGAAGAAGGAGCACCCATGCACACCTAACCGTAGAAATAAACCAAATACTTCTGTTGGGGGCTGTCTTTGGGGGCTGCTCTGAGAAGGTTGCCAGGTCCGGCAGGGGTCTCGAGCAGCGCCTCCACAGCCGCCACAGGGGATCGTCTTCGATGACAACCACAGGGGTCTTGGCTCTCTTGACGCTCACGAGCCAGCGTCCTGAAAAGGAAAGAGTTCAGAATGAAGCGGATCAGATACAAGACAAAGCAGCAAATTGAAGAATTACAAGTAACAGCGACAAGGTCTTACTCTTCTTCCTCCTCGGGCTGAGGCGGAGAAGTGAATTCCGCTCCGCCTCCGGTGCGGCAAGCTGGAAGAGTAGGCTCCCTCGGGCGCTTGGCGGGTGCGGGAGCCGTGGTCCCGAAGGCCCGCTCCGGTTGTTGTGGTGGCGTGAGGTGCTCCAGCGGCATTGAGCTTGTCGCGATGGAAGGCGCGTCGGCAGCAGGCGGCTGTTGGCCGTCTGCCCGCCCGCCACTTCCCGGTCTTGCGGGCGCCTTCTTGGCGAGGCGCGGGCTCCTCCGTGGCAAGCTACGAAGGTGGAGGGCGCCCCGGCAGGCCTCGTTCGACTCGGCCGGGCTCGGCCTGCTCCTCCAGCTTGGCAAGCTCCTCTCGATCGGCAAGGCTTGCGCCTCTGCTGCCTCCGCCTCCTCCACAGTGAACCCAAATTCGCCAGCGGTAGCAGCTTCTGCCGCCTCCTCCGGCTGGTGGCGTCGCTGCAACTTCGGCGTCGGTGGTGTCATGGTGAGCCACTTCTTCTCGTCGGTAGCGGATCGGCACTTCTTCAAGCTGTCGAAGAAGCTGCTGCGACATCGTCGGCGGGCTCTTGCCAAGTTGGAGCGATTCCATGGGAATCGCTGGCAACATCATCATCCCGGATCGCGGTCAAGCGAAGAGTTGTTGCACAAAGGCGACCCCCTTGGCAACATGAACCACTCGGGGTGATGCAGGTCGTGCTTGAACAGCTCAGGCTGACATCGCATCCAGCTCCAAGGCGGTGAAATTCTAGTTGAGGCCAGGCGCAACCTCATGATGTCGCCGCATTTTGGAACTCCCAAGCAGGTCTCCTCCTCTCTGCAAGGGAAGCGTCTGGCGGCGAAGGAAATCAGCATAGCAGGCGCCTCTGATGAATCCGGCATGCACGGCGCAAGATCCGGGTCACGGCAATCTTCAACCTAGCATCCTCCGGCGTAAGTTGCTCCAATCGTTGCCGCGCTATGGGAGTTTGGCGCTGGGCGGTGAAGGTTTCTTGGGTTCTCTCGATGATCCAACACCAATCGACTCTCCTCCTCCCACTTGCTCTGGAGCTCTCCTTCCGGATAAGCTTCTTTCTTGCCGATCCTGGAAATCCAAGCAATTCCTTCGTCAAGTGGCTCTCCTCTCTCAACGCGGGGCATGAAGAAGTGGAGGAAGAGGGCTACATTTGGGTGGACTCCGACAAAGTTTTCGCAAAGGTGTGCGAAAACCTCCATGGTCAGGACGGCATTGGGGGTGAAATCAAGGAGGCGAAGACCGTAGGTGTTCATGATATCGCAAAGAATTCGGAAAAGGAGGTAGAGCCCGCGATGAAGAAAAGCGCGAAGAAGGATACCGAGAGAAACCTTCTCGGATGCGGCGGCGGAGACCACCCTGCGTGCGCGGATCTTCAGCGTCTCCGTCGACCGGAAGAAGGTAGTACCCTCCCTCAGCTCCTTTGCGTCGAGCTGGGGTCGAAGGTAACCCGCTCCTTCGCGGCGCCCATGAGCCGCTGCGCCTCAGCCGACTTCACGCCCTTCCCTTGTCGGCTTCGAGAGCCATGGTGGTGGTGGAGGAGGCCGGCGGCGTTGATGGCGTTGGTGGCGATGGGGGCGGGCGTCGCTCTCTTCGAACTTCGAGAAGGAAGGAGGGGGCGGCGGTGGTTTTGAGATGTGACAGCAATGGCGAGGTGGGCGACCTGCCTGTTTCCCCTGCTTATAAGGAGGAGAGGCGGACGTTCGCTTTCAATTAAAAAACCCCACGATCTCTCCCCACGGCGCCACGATCGGCGCGTGCTGTTCGTGGGAGGCGTGGTGGGTCCGGCGATAATGCTGGCGTAATCTGAGGCAGCGTGCCCGTGCACTGTTTTGGGCCTGGCCAAACAGCGCTCGGCACCGTGTGTAGCCCAGCCGAGGCTCTGACCGATTGTACTAGGTAGGGGTACCCTAGTATCCCGAACTTCGTGCCGCAGGCGATTCAGACACCAGCGGCGAACTTACACAGTGACCGCCAAGGTCCTCCGCGGCTCATTTGGAGCCATTCAAGAACAAAGTATTCAAGGCCCGGCAAGAGGAGCTTGCGGGAAGGTACTCAAGGCACGAAGAAACAAGACCCGGCAAGAGGAGCTTGCCGGGAAGGCTCAGCGGCGACAAGCTTCCGAGTGCGACAAGGAGTTCAGCAGCGGCAAAGGCGCTTGCGGCGAGCAACCTCTCTTCATCTCCGCTCCAGCTCATCCGTAGCGATGTCGCCATGGGGCTATTCCAGACGCAGCGTGTCAAAGGGCTGTGCAGCCAGCGGAGGAAACAGCGATAGCGGCGGCTGACAAGAAGGCCATCGTGGCGAGCGGTGGCGCTCTGACGGTCCCTGTTGCCTTTGTTTGGCGACATGGGCGGGCATTTAATCTTTGTCCCTTGCCGTCGAGTTAGGTAGGGTACCTTTGTACCAAGTAGTTGCACCAACCGCTACTCATTTTCCCATTTTGCCCTCGTCTCGTTGCCACTGTGGTGACCCCTTGAGCCTATAAAAGGAGGCCCTTGTGCAACGTAGAAAAGGTTCGGTTCGGTTCGGTTTGGTTCGGTTCGGTTCGGCTGGTTCGACTCATTCGAGACTACACTCACTCAAGCTAGGTTTTGTAGCTCTCACTGCTCCCTAGCAAGAACAGAATACAATCAACCAAGCAGCAGTAGGAGTATTATCTCTCCGGAGAGCTCCGAAGCTAGGTAAACTGCTCGTGTGCATCGCCTCGATCTGCTCTTCGTGCAATCTCCGCCCCCCACCGAACCACAAGGGACTCGGTCCGCCAGGTCCCATAGGTGTTCGTGGGTTACGATTAGCTTCCCCAACAGTATGTTTTGGTGATCAACTTGCGGGTTCCGCCCATGAACCTATGCATAGGGGTTGGCACACGTTTTCATCTTGTTTCTCCGGTAGAAACTTTGGGGCACTCCTTGAGTTTCTATATGTTGGTTGAATAGATGAATCTGAGATTGTGTGATGCATATCGTATAATCATACCCACGGATACTTGAGGTGACATTGGAGTATCTAGGTGACATTAGGGTTTTGGTTGATGTGTGTCTTAAGGTGTTATTTTACTACAAACTCTAGGGCTGTTTGTGACACTTATAGGAATAGCCCAACGGATTGATTGGAAAGAATAACTTTGAGGTGGTTTTGTACCCTACCATAATCTCTTCGTTTGTTTTCCGCTATTAGTGACTTTGGAGTGACTCTTTGTTGCATGTTGAGGGATAGTTATGTGATCCAATTATGTTATTATTGTTGAGAGAACTTGCACTAGTGAAAGTATGAACCCTAGGCCTTGTTTCCTAGCATTGCAATACCGTTTACGCTCACTTTTATCATTAGTTACCTTGCTGTTTTATATTTTCAGATTACAAAACCTATATCTACCATCCATATTGCACTTGTATCAACGTCTCTTGGCGAACTAGTGCACCAATACAATTACCATTGTATTGGGTGTGTTGAGGACATAAGAGACTCTTTGTTATTTGGTTGCAGGGTTGTTTGAGAGAGACCATCTTCATCCTACACCTCCCATGGATTGATAAACCTTAGGTCATCCACTTGAGGAAATTTGCTCTGTCCTACAAACCTCTGCACTTGGAGGCCCAACAACTTCTACAAGAAGAAGGTTGTGTAGTAGACATCAAGCAGTTTCAGGCGCCATTGCCGGGGAGGTTAGTGCTTGAAGGTATATCTTTAGATCTTGCAATCGAATCTTTTTATTTCTTGTTTTAGCACTAGTTTAGTTTATAAAAGAAAACTACAAAAAATGGAATTGAGTTTACCTCATCGCTTCATCTTTTTAATATCTTCGTGAGTATGATGGAAAGGAAAATTGTGCCAAAGTGTTAGAAGAAGAATGCATTAAAATGTTTGGCACTAAATCTTTGAATGATGAGCATGATTGCAATGTTGTTAGTATGAACTCCTTGAATATCCA
Source organism: Aegilops longissima (assembly GCA_021605205.1). NCBI lineage: Eukaryota > Viridiplantae > Streptophyta > Magnoliopsida > Poales > Poaceae > Aegilops > Aegilops longissima. Next base: position 43,658 of record JAHIAM010004647.1, read on the forward strand.
TAGTACTAATGATTATTGCTCTAGTTATGATGAAAATGTCTCCTATAAACATGTCAATTTTTGTGGAGTGCATTGGGTTTGCAAGTACACACCAAATAGGGAAGATAGATATTGCAAGAGGCATAAGCATTTAGAAACTAAATTGTTGCAAGGAAGTCTTGATGTTTTAAGCTGAAAAATTCAATATTTTTAGCGATCCTTGAAACTTTGCAATGAACATGGTCATTTAAATCTCAATGAAAATTGTTTCACGACCGAATCGTGTCCAAAAATTGTGATAATTTGATTACCCTTGAGCATCATAAAGCGCTTAGTCTTATTTTGGGGTATGAAGAAATGAAGCATATAGCGAGGGTATTCCAAAATCTAATCTTGATAGATTTCTTGATTTTGATCTAGAGAAGATTTATATGTATTGTGCGGTGAATTGCTGAAAATCCTTATATTGCCAATGACATAAAGAAAATAAAACAAATAGAAGATGAAGAAAATACTAATGAATGGGAAGAGTCTTCCCAATATCCTCCTATTATTTCTTATGATGAATCAGGTAACGAGGAGGAGCCTTCTATTCAACCAATCTCATTAATAAGGAGCACCAAAAGAGTATTGAACCCACACATGATGTGGTGAAGAAGAATAAAAGAAAATGGAGGAGAGGTAAAAGATATCTCTCCCAAATAATGTTGCTCCTATTATTGTTGTGCCTCATGAAAATGAAGATGATGCACTTGATGATGATCTCGTTATGCCTATTGCTTGCTGTGATGATTATGATTGGGAAGATAATGATACTTATTATGATCTTGAAAATCTTTTGGCACTTGCTTGGAAGAATATGATAATTGCTATACTATTGATGCTATCCATACTATTAATGATGAGAGTTATTATGCTTATGATATGAAAAGGCCCAAGCTTGGGGATGCTATGTTTGATGAAGATGATGTTTCTGAGAATATATTTGCTGCAATTAATGTTTGTCCCAATCTTGGGGATGCTATGTTTGATAAATATGATATTTTTAGTCTCCCAAATTTTGATATGCAAATTTTATAATGATGATAGCATGCCTCCTACTTATGATGATTATATTGATGAAAGTGGGTTTGGAAGAGTGTCAATTTTAGGAAGTAATGATCCCACTATTTTGGAGGATGTTGAATATTATTATGATAATTATGAAAGTGGATTTGGAGAGGTCATGACTTTATTTAGTGATGTATCCACTATCTTGGAAGAGGTTTCAATCGATTATGATGAGAACAAACTTGCTAGTTACGATGATTATTGTGATGAAACTTATGCTATAAAAATAGTGATGATTATATTTATAAAACTTGTCATGATTATGATTACCCTTTTTCTGAACATTACTCTTTTAATGTGGAAACAATTTATAGTATTCAAGTCTCTTATGATACTCCCACTATTCCGAATGAGAAGAATTTTGCTTATGTGGAGAGTAGTAAAATTTCTATGCTAGTAGATCATGAAAAGAATGCTTTAGGTGCTGGTTATATTGTTGAATTTACTCATGATGCTACTGAAAATTATTATGAGGGAGGAATATATGCTTGTAGGAATTGCAATAATATCAAGTTTCCTCTCTATGTGCTTAAAGTTTTGAAGTTATGTTTGTTTTGCCTTCCTATGCTAGTTGATTATTGCTCCCATAAGTTGTTTGCTCACAAGATCCCAATGCATAGGAAGTGGGTTAGACTTAAATGTGCTAGTCATATTCTTCATGATGCTCTCTTTATGTTTCAATTCTTATCTTTTATGTGAGTATCATTGAAATCATCATGCCTAGCTAGGGGCGTTAAACGATAGCGCTTGTTGGGAGGCAACCCAATTTTATTTTAGTTCCTTGCTTTTTGGTTCTGTTTAGTAATGAATAATCCATCTAGCCTCTGGTTAGATGTGGTTTTATGTTTTAATTAGTGTTTGTGCCAAGTAGAACCTTTGGGAAGACTTGGGTGAAGTCTTTATGATCATGCTGTAAAAAACAGAAACTTTAGCGCTCATGAGATTAGCTTCAACTTTTTACTGGAGAGTGCCATTTAGTCGATTCTTTTTGAAGATGATTACTAGACAAATTCCTCAGGTCCACCAGTTTATTTTAGAATTTTGGAGTTCAGAAGTATATGTTTGGTACAGATTACTACAGACTGTTATGTTTTTGACAGATTCTGTTTTCATTGTGTTGCTTGCTTATTTTGATGAATCTATGGCTAGTAAAATAGTTTATAAACCATAGAAATTGGAATACAGTAGATTTAACACCAATACAAATAAAGAATGAGTTCATTACAGTATCTTGAAGTGGTGTTTTGTTTTCTTTAGCTAACAGACTCACGAGATCTTCATTAAGTTTTGTGTTGTGAAGTTTTCAAGTTTTGGGTAAAGATTCGATGGGCCATGAAATAAGGAGTGGCAAGAGCCTAAGCTTGGGGATGCCTAAGGCACCCCAAGGTAATATTCAAGGATAACCAAGAGCCTAAGCTTGGGGATGCCCCGGAAGGCATCCCCTCTTTCGTCTTCGTTCATCGGTAACTTTACTTGGAGCTATATTTTTATTCACCACATGATATGTGTTTTGCTTGGAGCGTCATTTTACTTTGTTTAGCTTTGCTTGCTGTTTGAAGAAAATATCAAGATCTGAAATTATTAAATCAGAGAGAGTCTTCACATAGTTTCATAATTATTTAACTACTCATTGATCTTCGCTTATATCTTTTTGGAGTAAATTGTCATTTACTCGTGTGCTTCATTATATCCTATGAGTAAATGGTTCAATGATTTGAATGTCATAAATCCGAAATTTTACATGTTTCATATGCCTTTCCCATGGGGAGTAATGCCTTCACATAAATAAGTAGAGGTGATAAATTTATTGAAGGTTAGCAAACATTGTATTGGTCACTTGAACAATTCATGAAAGAATATTGAAGGAAGAGATTTCACATATAAATATACTATCTTGGACATCTTCTATGATTGTGATCCCCATTAATTATTTTCAAACCTGAGAAAATTAGTTGAAGTTGGACAAGGAAAACAACATAATGAGTTATGCTTGGGTATATTTGTATAGAAGTTATATCGTTATGGATCCTCTAACATGTGGTGCTTGCTATTTAGAATCATTTGCTAGCCTAAATTTCGTACTAAGCGGGAATACTGCTTGTGCATCAAAATCCTTGAACCAAGTTTCTTCCATGAGTGTCCACCATATCTACCTATATGCGGTATTTACCTGCCGTTCCAAGTAAATTTGCATGTGCCAAACTCTAAACCTTCAAATAATAATCTGTTTTGTATGCCCGAATCGCTCATGTAGCGACTACGGGTTAGCAGTATCTTCCATGCTAGGTGGGTTATTCTCACGATGAGTGGACTCCGCTCATCATTCATGAGAAAATGGCTGGTAACTGGGATGCCCAGTCCCATGATCAAAAGATCGAAATCAAATCAAAAATAATTGCAAACAAAACTCCCCCAGGTTTGATGTTAGTTGGAGGCACCCGTTGTTTCGGGCAAGCCATGGATTGATGATTGTTGGTGAAGGGGGAGTAAAAATCTTTACCTTTCTGTTTGCGAACTGCCTATAATGTATGTAGTATGGAAGATATTGGGAACTCTTGGTCGTTATGTTGACAATGAAAGCATACCTCTCAAAATTATTTCCATCTCTGTTTTTGCTTCAAGCTCTGGCACCTCTGCAAATCCCTGCTTCCCTCTGCGAAGGGCCTATCTTTTACTTTTATGCAAGAGTCAGTAGCATTCCTTCTCATTCCAATCTACTCTTTAGTTGGCAAGCATCATGTGATGGAAAGATCTAGGCATATATGGCCATTCAAATATATTTGAGCATGAATTATTACTGTTGACATTACCCCTGAGGTAAAAGGTTGGGAGGCGAATCATTAAGCCCCTGTCTTTCTCTGTATTCGATGAATACTATTTGTTCTAAAAATATGCTTTGAATGGTAGCAATCATGGAAGATTAAATGATAGTTGAGTATGTGAAGTTTGGTGAATCAAAGCTCTGACATAGACTCTTCCTGAAAATAAGATGAATTGCAATTGTTTGATGACTGAGAACTATTTGTTAGTTTTCAAGAAAGTTTATAATCTTACTTTAACATGTGAATAGTTTGTTACTTGATCATGAAAATTTCTATGAGTTGAGCTACTGATATGACATATAATGATGCTAGAAAAGGTGATTGAAATTATCATTGATCAAACTTATGCACATGCTAGGATTCACACTTCATAAATTCTTTCTTTTATCATTTTCCTACTCGAGGACGAGCAGGAATTAAGCTTGGGGATCTTGTCGTCTCAACGTATCTCTAATTATAAGTATTCATGCTATTATATTATCCGTCTTGGATGTTTAATGGGCTTTATTATGCACTTTTATATTATTTTTGGGACTAACCTATTAACCCGAGCCCGTGCAGTTCTGTTTTTCCCTTGTTTGATGTTTGAAGAAAAGGAATATCAAGCGAATTGAAGCGGAATGAAACCTTCTGGAGAAGTTATTTTTTGAAAGAAAGCAATCTGGGAGACTTGGAGTCCATGTCAAGGAAGCAACGAGGAAGGCACGAGGCAGGGGGGCACCCACCCCCCTGGGCGCGCCCTCCACCCTCGTGGGCCCCTCGTGGCTCCCCTGACGTATTTCTTCCTCCTATATATACCAATATACCCTAAAACCTTCGGGGAACAGAATAGATCGGGAGTTCCGCCGCAAGCCTCTGTAGCCACCAAAAACAAATTGGGACCTGTTCGGCACCTGCGGAGGGAACCCTCACCGTGGCCATCTTCATCATCCGGCGCCCTCCATGGCGAGGAGGCGTAGTTCACCCTCGGGGCTGAGGGTATGTACCAGTAGCTATGTGTTTGATCTCTCTCTCTCTCTCTCTCTCTCTCTCTCTCGTGTTCTTGATTTGGCACGATCTTGATGTATCATGAGCTTTGCTATTATAGTTGGATCTTATGTTTCTTCTCCCCCTCTACTCTCTTGTAGTGGATTGAGTTTTCCCTTTGAAGTTATCTTATCGGATTGAGTCTTTAAGGATTTGAGAACACTTGATGTATGTCTTGCGTGGGATACCCGTGGTGACAATGGGGTATTCTATTGATCCACTTGATGTATGTTTTGGTGATCAACTTGCGGGTTCGCCATGAACCTATGCATAGGGGTTGGCTGCGTTTTCATCTTGATTCTCCGATAGAAACTTTGGGGCACTCCTTGAGGTTCTATGTGATGGTTGAATAGATGAATCTGAGATTGTGTGATGCATATCGTATAATCATACCCACAGATACTTGAGGTGACATTGGAGTATCTAGGTGACATTAGGGTTTTGGTTGATGTGTGTCTTAAGGTGTTATTTTACTACGAACTCTAGGGCTGTTTGTGACACTTATAGGAATAGCCCAACGGATTGATTGGAAAGAATAACTTTGAGGTGGTTTCGTACCCTACCATAATCTCTTCGTTTGTTTTCCGCTATTAGTGACTTTGGAGTGACTCTTTGTTGCATGTTGAGGGATAGTTATGTGATCCAATTATGTTATTATTGTTGAGAGAACTTGCACTAGTGAAAGTATGAACCCTAGCCCTTGTTTCCTAGCATTGCAATACCGTTTACGCTCACTTTTATCATTAGTTACCTTGCTGTTTTTTTATTTTTAGATTACAAAAACCTATATCTACCATAAATATTGCACTTGTATCACCATCTCTTAGCGAACTAGTGCACCTATACAATTTACCATTGTATTGGGTGAGTTAGGGACACAAGAGACTCTTTGTTATTTGGTTGCGAGGTTGTTTGAGACAGACCATCTTCATCCTCGCTTCCCACGGATTGATAAACCTTAGGTCATCCACTTGAGGAAATTTGCTACTGTCCTACAAACCTCTCGCACTTGGAGGCCCAACAACGTCTACAAGAAGAAGGTTGTGTAGTAGACATCAGCGCTTTGTCAAAGATTAGTCGATCTTGGAGGCGGCTCATTCCTCTCAACAAACCGGTGGTGAACCATGGCATTAAAATCTAGATAAGAAGGAGGCAATTCCATATCATGATCATGAATGGGTATATCAAGAAAATTAGCTAGACGGGTTGCATAAATTCCACCAAAAAAATCTCCATTAATTCTATTATTATGCAAACTACGTGCAACAATGGCTCCCAACTTATAATGTTTATCTCCTAATACAGCACTCCTGAGAACACTGAGATCGGGGACACACATGTGACATGCTTCATCCTTACCATTTATGCACCTACCTATGAAGAGAGCAAAATAATGTATAGCAGGAAAATGAATGCTCCCTATGGTAGCTTGTGTTATATCTCTAGACTCTGCCACAGTTATACTAGCAAGAAAATCTCTAAACTCAGATTTGCGAGGCTCGCTAGTGCTACCCCATTATGAAGTTTGCAAGCAGTATTAAAATCCTCTAAGTCCATAGTCATAAGAATTTTCATAAAGATCAAACAGAACAGTTTGAGAATTGCGTGATGATGAAAATTCAAACCTCCTCACAAAGGAATCGGTGAGATAGTGATGCTTGCGGCACTTATCGCCTCAAAGCTCACAAGATCAGCGTTGCGCACATATGCGTTAAATTCTTCCTTGATTCCTGCTCTATCCATGAAGTCCTATGAAGGCCATTCACAAGCCGCACCTGAGCTTCCCTTGTGGTTCATCGTCGGCATCGCGCATTGCGAGCCTGGGTCCTTGCTTCCTTGAAGGGCCACCTTGGTACATTTTCCTAAACATATTTCTTCCTCTGAAAAATTACTGAAATTTTAGTAACTCAAAATAGAAGTGAACCAAACTCAACAAAATTGATAGCAACTTCTCCCACAAGTGCCTAGAGACTATATCATGCATTAGAACTACTTGGAACCATATAAATTTGACATGCAAGCTCAAGAACATGGTCACTTAGGCAGCACAAATTTGCAATGAATAAAGCACAAGAACAAAACTAATTGGACCAATGGAGAGTCACATACCAAGGAACAATCCCCCAAAGCAGTTTTGTGAGAGGTGCTTTGAGCAAGGAGATCGAAAATCGCAGCAAAATGAGCTAGAACTCGTGCTTGAGCTGGTTGGTGATTTTTTTTGGGGGAGGAAGAAGAAGTGTGTGGGTGCAGGAATAAGTGGAGGGGAGCCACCTTGGGCCAACAAGGCAGGGGGGCGCGCCCAGGGGAGTGGGCGCGCCCTGGGCCCTCATGCTCAGGTGCTTGCTCCCCCTGCTGTGTTTTTAGTGCCAAATATTCTCAAATATTCCAGAAAAAATCATATTAAATTGGAAGGGCATTTGGAGAACTTTTATTTTCGGGGTATTTTTATATTGCACGGATAATTCAGAAAACAGACAGCAAAATATTATTTTTACTTTATTTCAACTAAATAACAGAAAGTAAAAAGAGCGTACAGAAGGTCGTGCCTTCTAACTTCTTCCATCTCATGCTCATCAAAAGGAATCCACTAACAAGGTTTATCAGGTCTTGTTAACAAACTCATTCCGAATCGCATGAAACCGGAGAAATTTCGAATAACACTATGTTACCTCAGCGGGATATACATCCCCAATAATAAGAATATCATATCTCTTTTGACAGTAGGAAGATGAAATTGAAACCTCCAAAAATAATCGATGGAATTTTTCCGATAGAGTTTATACTATGAACTTGAGGTTGTTTCCTCGGAAAGTGTACCGTATGCTCATTACCATTAACATGAAAAGTGACATTGCCTTTGTTGCAATCAATAACAGCCCTGCAGTATTCAAAAGGGTCTTCCCAGAATAATAGACATACTATAGTCCTCGGGAATATCAAGAATAACAAAGTCCGTTGAAATAGTAATGTTTGAAACCTAACAGGCACATCCTCACAAGTACCGACAGGCAGTATAGCGATTGATTTATCAGCCATTTGCAAAGATATTTCAGTAGGTGTCAACTTATTCAAATCAAGTCTACGATATAAAGAGAGGCATAACACTAACACGGCTCCAAGATCACATCTGCAGTTCTAACATAGTTTCTTTTAATGGAGCATGGTATAGTTGGTACTCCTGGATCTCCTAGTTTCTTAGGTATTCCACCCTTAAAAGTATAATTAGCAAGCATGGTGGATGTCGGTGTCAAAACCGGTGGATCTCGGGTAGGGGATCCCGAACTGTGTGTCTAGGCGGATGGTAACAGGAGACAAGGGACACGATATTTTTACCCAGGTTCGGGCCCTCTCGATGGAGGTAAAACCCTACTCCTGCTTGATTAATATTGATGATATGGGTAGTACAAGAGTAGATCTACCACCATATCAGATAGGCTAAACCCTAGAAGCTAGCCTATGGTATGATTGTTGTTCGTCCTACGGACTAAAACCCTCCGATTTATATAGGCACCGAATAGGGTTAGGGTTACACAGAGTCGGTATCTGTATCGCCAAGCTTGCCTTCCACGCCAAGGAAAGTCCCATCTGGACACGGGACGAAGTCTTCAATCTTGTATCTTCATAGTCCAGGAGTCCGGCCAAAGGTCATAGTCCGGCTATCGGACACCCCTAATCCGGAACTCCTCGGTGGCCCCGAACCAGGCTTCAATGACAGCGAGTCCGGCGTAGATTATCTTGACATTGCAAGGCGGGTTCCTCCTCTGAATACTTCATAGAAGATTTTGAACACAAGGATAGTGTCGGCTCGCAAAATAAGTTCCACATACCACCGTAGAGAATAATATTTACACAAGTTCAATCTGTTGGCGTATTCCGTGGCGTGACATCACCACGGCCAAGCCTTTATTGAATCATTTTCTTGTCCCACCTCGGTAGCGTTTAGCGAGGCGGTTTCCTTAGCACGTCTTGTCAAAGCATAGATCGTGTCCCTTATTCAGGATTCTCATCAATACAGGCGTGGGTAACCCAACGCGCCATTGATTATGGCGCTTGGGAGATAAGCGAGTTTTATCGGGCGGTGGGGACGCATAGCTTTGTCCGTCCATATAAGGGATAAGGATCCACTTTTTCACACGCCTTCTTCCTCCGTTGCTTATCCATTTCCTTTTCGAGCTCCAGCGCCCAAGTCCGCACATCCCACCTCAACCTTCTCCAACTATGTCGGGGCGGGAGGCAAGTGGATGGCCTCCTCCGTCACGGAGGGCACATCAAGCTGTGGAAGGCGGATACTTGTCCGGCGACATCGCGCGCCGGCTCCCCAACAAGGGCAGCTCATCCCACCCAGGCCCCATGAGAGGTGGTGTTCCTCCCCACTTCCTCCAGCGGACTAGGGTTTCCACTTCACCCATTTGTCAGGGGCTCATGTTCTATTCGGCCTAGATTTCCATGATCGGCCCAATTTCATCCTCAACATCTCGGCGTTCATCGTGGTATGCGAAACCTTCCTCGCATCCAGCCCCACTTTGGCTTATGGTTGAAGACCTTGATGTCAAGCCGAAGGTAGTGGCGGCCGCCAAGCAGTCGGAGGTGCCATGATGGGCAAGATGGCCAGCGTCCTATGGCTCGAGGCTCCTTCATGGAGACCATAAAGGGGTGGCAATCGGGGTGGTTCTACATCACCGAGCAGCGACTCTAAATGGTGGCGGCCCCAATTCGATCTGGCTTCCTACGACTCACCTCATGGAAAGAGGCGGGCTGGCGTGGGGTAATCGGAAGAGCTAACGGACTCCAAACCTGCGTCCAAAACCTGGTGGACAAGAAGCTCATGCTTGTCAGCGTAGTCAGAGTTATGCTCATCCGCCGGATCCTCCCATGCCGACAGCGGGTGAGGAGTCCCGGATTAGGGGTGTCGGATAGCGGACTATCAACGTTGGCGGACTCTGGACTATGAAGATACAAGATTGAAGACTTCGTCCGTGTCGGATGGACTTTCCTTGGCGTGGATGGCAAGCTTGGCGTCTGGATATGTAGATCTCCTACCATTGTAACCGACTCGTGTAACCCTAACCTATCCGGTGTCTATATAAACCGGAGGGTTTTAGTCCGTGGGGCGAACAACAATCATACCATAGGCTAGCTTCTAGGGTTTAGCCTCCTTGATCTCGTGGTAGATCTACTCTTGTACTACCCATATCATCAATATTAATCAAGCGGGAGTAGGGTATTACCTCCATCGAGAGGGCCGAACACAGGTAAAAACATCATGTCCCTTGTCTCCTATTACCATCCGCCTAGGCGCCTTTATTGGGACCCCCTACCGAGATCCGCCGATTTTGACACCGACATTGGTGCTTTCATTGAGAGTTCCTGCTCTGCCGTCGCCGTCGGGAAGGATGCCTCATCTCGTCTTTAAAGGCGAAACTATCGCCAAAAAGCCTTGGACCTGGTGGACTCTTGGCTAGGTGGTTTCTCATGACCGCCCGGTTCGCGCTTGCGCTGATGATGACTTCTCGAGTCGCCGAAACCAATCTCCATGTTAATTGAACTTGCGAACAGTTAGATCGATCGAGCTCTCCTCCTTATCTCGAGCTCTTGGATCGCATCGCATACAGGAGTCGCCACAGACTACGACCTGATCGGGCCTAAAACCGATCGAGAGATCAACTCTCCCGGGCTACCCATCATGTTGCTGTGATAGAGGAGCAATGCGGAGATTCTTCTTCATCTTAAGGACTAGCTACGTCCGGTTCGATCCCTCCATGCGGATTCCGTGGGGGCGAATGTCGATCAAGCCACGAACTTAAAGTCGGTGGCGGGTTGGATTCATTGGACAGCATTGAAAAATCCAAACTTCGAGTTCGGAAACTTCTCGGCCCTGAGTCCTAAATTGGGCGGGGTTCGGATCTAGTTCCACCGCCCACCCAAACATTAGCGATCTATCCCGAATTCGGCAGAGCCGCTGAAGCGATTACATCATTCTTGGGCGATTCCTCCTGGTTATGGAAAGGATAAAGGACTGCGAGAGGAGGGCGCAATCTCACTTTTGCAATAATTGCGGACAAGGGAATCCTAAGCGCCATAAGTCGTCGCGAAATTACACGCTTTGCTGACTTGGTGACCATAGTACAAAATCTTGTGCGATGGAAGTGCTTGGAAAACCGAAAGTAAATTTTGGGATAATCCGGCCCGAATACATCCCTAGTCCGAACTAAAAGGGTGCATCATCACCAAGCACCTGGGTTAAACACCAAAGAACCAAAACCCCTAAAGTGCGGAACGTCTTGGAGGGTTGGCTAAGCGGACCTGCAAAATTCATAGCAGAGAGGCGCCACTCCAACTCATAGCCTTGAGCATGTTGGATACTCGGCGGTGGCCAAAAGTGGCGAAAGCTTCTAGCTGAGAATCCCAGCCCAGCAATACCGATGCGGTGTTAACAGTCTTGAGACTTTCGCATCAAATAATATGCAGCGAACACTCCATAACCTTGCGAAGTCTACCAAGTAGCAACAGTAAATCCATGGGTAACACGGCTATTACCTTTAACGCCGATGTGAACACAAATTCGAACAGCCCGAGCACCAGCCGCATTGGTCCTCAATCCAATAGTGGGCGGCTTTCTCCTTACTAAGGTACTCATGGATGGCGGCAGCGGACTAAACCTCATCTCGAGAAACCCTCGAAAAATGGAAATAGGCTGGAACCGCATTGGCGAAGCAGCACAACCTTTAGAGGAATAATCCCAGCCGGGAAGCATGCTGCAGGAAAAATCACCTTGGGCGTAGTGTTATTTCGCCCGGACAATTCAGGTCGAGGAGGTCACATTTCAAGTGGCCCCATTCAGCAGCGGATATCATGCTTTATTAGAGGCGAGAGGCATTCACAATTTTTCAAGCTATACCCCACTATGGGTACATGAAGCTTAAAATGCCGGACCAGCGGAATCATCACTCTCGCTAGTGATCTGAACATAGCACTCAGCGCGAAAACAAGACAGCCGCACTAGCCCTCGAGGCACTATCCGAAACTCTAGCGGCGAGGAACTCACTGCGATCGCTCCACGGTGAACAGGGGCGATGTGATACTTGATAAAAGATCCAAGTCCACCTCTTTTAAACCAGCGGCGAAATAGTCAAATTCCAAGTCCACCAGCGGACCTGCAAAGGCGGCCTCCATTGGGGCACAATTAAACCACGATGTCGGCGCGCGCTTTTCACGAGAATTTCTCTGAGAAAAGCGGGACATTTTGCTGGCACCCTTGAGATATGCGGGAATCCCGTCGGCTGGCGAGCACAGCCTAAATATCCTAAAAGTTCAAGCCGATCAAACAGGCTCTTGGCGCTTTCGAGCAAGAGGCAGGCCATGGGAAGGAGCTAGCCAAACTTCTAGAAGCGGATTCATCGAGATATTAAACATCCGGACTGGCTAGCAAACCTGGTGATGGTACCAAGAAGGATAAATCCTGGCGCCTATGTGTTGATTTCAAAGACTTTAATAAGGCTTGCCCAAGGATCCCTTCCCCTCCCTCGCATTGATCAAATTATCGGCCTTCAGCAGGACCACGACTCATTGTGCTTCCTCGTGGCGTACTCGGCTACCACCAAATCAAGATGGCGGAGCAGACCAAGCTACTCTGCATTCATCACTCCATCGGCCCATTCGCTTCAACACAATGCCCTTCGGGCTCAAAAGCCGGCGCAACATATCAGCGCATGATTCGGACATGTTTGGCAAACCAGATCGGCAAAGCGGTGGAAGCATATGTAGATGGCGTGGTCGTCAAAACCAAGCATGTCGAAACTCTAGTAGGCGAATTGAGGCTCACATTCGACAATCTTGAAAATATGACATCAAGCTCAATCGGGAAAATCGTCTTGGTGTTCGGCCGGAAAGCTCTGGGCTTCATTGTGTCGGTAGAGGAATTGAAGCAAACCCAGCCAAGATCCGAGCTCTGTCACAATTGGATATTCAAAGACCTCAAACAAATACAAAAATTATTTGGATGCGTGGCGGCTCTAAGCGCTTTATTTCCCGTTTGGGAGAAAAGGCGTTACCCTTTGCCGCCTCCTCCGCGGCACCGAACACTTCAGTGGGCCGGATGCCGCCCGAGGCGAACTTCGAAGAGATAAAAGCCATATTGGCAACAAACCCGGTCTGGCGCGCTCAACATGGGCGAACCAATGCTATTATATATCGCGCAACACATCAAGTCGTCGGTAGCGGTGCTCGTTGTCGAGCGAAAGCGAGCGGACACGATGCCCTCTTCAAAGACCGGTTTATTACGTGTCCACTGTCCTCCTCCATGCAAGTCCGGTACCCACATTATCAAAAGATAGCATCGCGGTGTTCATAGCATCAGCTGCGACACTACTTTCAAGAGTGTTCGATAGCGGTAGCCTCGAAGTACCTCTTAATGACATTATAAACAACCGCGATGCGACGGGCGGATTGCTAAATGGGCCATAGAGCTCCTTCCATTCAACATAACCTATAAGCCACGGCGAGCTAACAAGTCGCGAGTTTTGGCCGACTTCGTGGCGAATGGACGGCGAACTCCCTAAAATCGGCGCATACTCAATTGGATCATGCACTTTGCGGCTCCAAAATGTTGGCGGCACAGGGGCTGGCGTCGTCTGGCGTCCCCAACGGGACACAGTTCATCGCCCTTGAGATAATGTATCACGGACTCCAACAAGCGCGGCGAATCGAGGCCCATACGCACGGCCTCCGGATGGCGATCTCCATGGGCATTAAATGCCTAGAGGTGCTTGTGAGGATTGAACCTCGCGATATCTCAAATAAGCGGAGACTTTGATGCCAAAGATCCGAAAATGGCAGCATACCGCAATGCGGTCCTAAAAATGTCGGCCGCAGTTCAAAGGGCTCGAATTTCATCATATAGCCGGGATAACAACGGTGGCGGACATATTAGCGCGCATCGGTGCAAAAGCGATGCCGTCCGCCCAACATCTTCACAGAGCGGCTGTTCAAGCCATCCGTACTATGGGAAGAAGTCGGAAATAACAATCCGGACCCAACCGCCTTTGCTGACGCGAACACTCGACACAATCGGAGGCTCGCCACCGAGATAACACCCTCCGCCCACGAAATAATGGCGGTTATCGCCCGTGGGCGGAACCATTCCTAGCCTACCTAACTAGGCAGGAACTCCCGAAGACCAAAATGAGGCTCGCTGCATAATCGGCGATCTAAAGCCTATAAAGTCCATGAGGAGAGCTCTATAAGAAAAGCACTACGGAGTCCTTCAAAGGTGTATCTCCGAAGAGGAAGGCGAAACCTCTGGCTAAAATTCATGCGGACTAGGTGGGCACCATGCACTTGCCCGGCCCCTTGTAAACAAGGCCTTCCGTACAGGATTTTATTGGCCGACGGCCGGGCGAGATCTTGAGATTTAGTCCAACGATGCATCGGTTGCCACTTTTGCTAACCAAAGCCACATGCCACCCGCCCTCAAAACTATACCCATCACCTGGCCATTCGTGGTTTGGGGGCTTGACATGGTTGGACCCCTCAAGGGAGGAACCCACAAGCAAAAATACCTATTGGTCATGGTGGATAAATTCACCAAATGGATAGAGGCCAAGCACTGTTAAAACCGCGAATCCGGACGGTGATAGACTTCATATCGGGGTAGTGCACCGTTACGGTGTCCCCACAGTATCATCACGATAGCGGCACCAACTTCACGGCCGATGAGGTCAAATTATGGTGCAAAACATGGGCATCAAGCTCGATTACGCCTCGATCTATCACCCTCAAACCAGCGGTCAAGTCGAGCAAGCAAGCGGTCTAATCATGGCGGCATTAAGCCCAGACTAGTGCGGTCCCTCAAGGAATCTAACACGCCTTTGGGTTGAGGAGCTCGACTCCGTACTACGGGGCTGCGGACCACGCCAAATCGTACTACGGATTCACACCTTTTTTATGGTGTATGCGGCGCGAGGCGGTCTTGCCTGCGACATAATACATGACTCACCTGGCGTGCGCATGTATGAAGAAAGAAGCCGAGCTCGTCGGCGGGGACAGTTGGGCGCATCGGAGGAGGAGCACGGCGTGGCAAAAGCTCGTTCGCATTCTATCAACAGCAGGCTCGAAGATATCAAAGCATGGAATTATGGGCCAAAGCTTATAACGTTGGCGAACTAGATCTCGCTGCGGACAAGAAAAGGACAAACTCAAGCCCAAATGGGAAGGTCCCTTCATCATCGACCAGGTCTGATCGTGAACATACCGTCTGCAAGCGCATCGGATAACCGACTCGAGCGAACCCATGGAGCGCAGCCGTCTCTGAAGATTCTATGCCTAAGCGCGGACTCCAAGTTCGTCTCCTTCCTCCGTCCACATTTTCTATTTTGCTATCTTTTATTTCTCTCCTTCCTCCTCCTTCTTCTTGAAGCCTTTAGGGGCTGTTTGTGCTTTGTTAGCACATATTTGTGTATTTGTCTGCGCTCATTATACTGGGGCTTCTTTACGAGCTTACTTATCTGGGCTTCATGCCCAACACATGCATCGATATGACTTAAGTTTGGCCAAGCTGGGTTGCGGCTCTGTGCCTACCCTCGTTCCCGATTGTTCGGCTAGGTGGTAAAGGAGCACCTCTGCGATTATTCTTGCCGGGTCAGCGGATGTGTACCTCGGTGGGTGAAGCGAAAGCTAAGCGTTCTTAAGGGAATATTGAGTCGGTGAACTGAAAGATGATTTTAACTATTTATCCATCTGCCCCGGATGATTTTACGCTTTCTTAGCAGTTCGGACATGCACTTTAGGGCATGCCTCCCGCGAAAAGGAACCCTTAACGGAACTATTCTCCACGGAAGATGTTTCTTACTATCCATGTAATAAAACATAACTAGTTGGGCACTTGTCTGATACAGCAATAATGACCCCTACGCCTTGTCTCCGCGCATGCCCCGGTTCTCATATAACCGCAAGGGTATTCGTACACACTCCGGACTGTTGGGTCCCGAGGTCGAAGCGAAAAGGTCCGCTATGACAAACGATCTACAATCCGGCTAGAAGACATTTTTTATGTCATATTCAATTACATAGTCAACTCGACTCATTGTATTCCTCCTCAATGCCATCTAATAGGCTATCTAATTTACAATCTTCTTTGGGAATACTTGGCGGCCAATTCTACTTGGTGGTACACTAAGCTTCTGAGGATCTCCTTCCCATCAGGCCCCACAGGTCCAACCTCGGCATGTGGTTTGGGTCAACAACCGTGTGCAGCGTCTTTACCATGGCCCGAGGCCTCCACTGGCGCCTTGACGGCAGGCGATATCTTCCATAGTCGGAGCGCCGCCGTGCTCCTTGAAGCCGCTCTGCCAGCTCCCCAATGCCTTGGGCGGGGAGATAGATAGCCACAAGGCCTGGCCGGCGCCTTTCATCACTGCCGAACTTCGTTCGTGTGGTAGCAGATTCGGAAGAAGATCACCCGAAAGCTGGGCATCTCCTCCTCGGGGCGACACAGTGAGCAAACCTACATACATGTTTATGTTAGTCGCCTTCCTCGCTGAACTCTTTCAAAGTTTGCTCAAGCACTTCTGAAAATGCGCGTGAAGCCGTCGATTCTCCTTCTGAGTCAAACAA
Source organism: Aegilops longissima (assembly GCA_021605205.1). Classification (NCBI taxonomy): domain Eukaryota; kingdom Viridiplantae; phylum Streptophyta; class Magnoliopsida; order Poales; family Poaceae; genus Aegilops; species Aegilops longissima. Next base: position 60,205 of record JAHIAM010004647.1, read on the forward strand.
CTGAGCACGAACATCCTTTAGTTCCTCACCCATTTTGGTGTTGGCATCTTGGAGGTTATTTTTCTCTGCCGCACCCTCGTAAGCATGCTCTCACCGGCCTTTAGCTGGCGCAAGAGCTGTTGCTTGTCGGATCTAGTCCGGCGCCATCTGCAATATTTTTGTCAGTTACACACCGCCGCACTTCATAAACTATTTATCTTTTGAAGCATATATTACGGAGAGGGTCTCTGTGGCTCCCCTATGGCGGCTAGTGCGGCCTCAAGTTGGGCCTTGCATTCTTCAAGCTCTGGGACAGTCGGGTATTCTTTTTGTAAGATCCTGCATAACAAATGATCCTTAAATCAGTTATTCTAACTATTTTAAGTCTCGGGAGCTCTTGGCATATATAAGCTGTCAAATTTCCTCACCGTATGTCCTTTACATCTTTGCTCCGTAGCTCTGGCTAGACCATCTTGGCGGCGCAGTGCGCATCTCCAATTGAAGGCATTCAAGGCCTCTTGGGAGAAACATCGTCACGAAGAACTGTCGATGGCGCTTTGTGATTCATGGCGCTCTCCACCTCGGAGTTGGTGGCGGACAATCTGTCGGCATCGTCTGTCGGAGGAGCATCCGGCGTCGCCTCGTCTTCGCCTCCGCTTACGGACCCGGCTTTGGAGCCTTCTGGCGGAGGTTCGATTGGCAACCTCTCCGGACTCGATCCGCGGCGCTCTTTCTGAAAAGAGCATCAGCGTTAGGGCGCCTTCGAGGAATAAATCCTAGGAACATGGTGACCGCCATACCGTTGCGGCGGAGTTTCGATCCGGACCGCACTTCTTTTTAACCTGCGAGGCGTCTGCCCTTGTTGGCCGGCCGCCACAGGCTCGGCCTCCTGCCTCGAAGGCACCCCTCTGAAACACCATTGGTATCGGGGATCAAGAAATTAGCGCAGTTGGTCGTTATCGAGTATTGGGACCTCGGTCTCGATTACTGTGAGGTGGAAGTATTCGGGGTGTCGGGCGTAATGGCAACAAAGCATTATCGATGCTAAGTTGGTGGAACACCCGTCGACCAACTCCACCTTTATATCCGGATCCTCTTGGAGGCGGATCGAGGACCGTTCTTTATCCTCGGGTTGTGGGGCGGGCTGTGTATCTTCTCCACAGTCCGGCGCAGTTCTGCGGAAACCATGAAATGAGATATTTAACCACGGGAACATGGATCGGACAGGCCACAAAGATGTTTGCTTACCCAACCGAGGTTATTGAAGAAAACTCCTCGATGGATTGGCGGAGAAATCCTCCTCCTCCCCTTTATACATGGCAAACAAGGTCTTCACCAGTTCGGTGACCGATCCGGCCCTTTGCGGCCATGGCGGGTATCATCGTCCTCCCCATTGAAGTCCCCATGGGGTGGCCCCTATATTGGGCGGCTGCACTCCTCATAATGCAGATTGCCATGACTCAATCATGGTCAATCCGGCATGAGCGATAATCTTATTGGCTCATCAAGTAAAGGCATCGGTCATTTCCCCTCACAGGGGCTCGGCGCCAGCTTAAGCGCTTCTTGAGGCGTTGCTAAACTTCGGAAGGCGATCCGAGCAGGATCCGGCAGCGGGGCGTCCTCCATGTAAAACCATTGAAGGCCAGTCTTGGACGCCTTCTTGAGGTTCGGATAGATATCCGGTCCGGCGATCGCCATAGTTCGGCTCCGCCCACTTGATATATTGACCCCTCATGAGAGCGGGGTACTAGGCAGAATAATCTCTTCCACAGCGCAAAATGAGCCTCGATGCCCAAGAACAGTTCGCAAAGGGCCCACGAAGCCAGCGATGTGCAAAATGGAGGCGGCGTAAGGTGGTGCGTTGGAGGCCATAGAACTCCAAGAGCCCCGGAGAAAGCGGATGGATTAAATCCAAGTCCTCTTACTAGATTAGAGAAAGCACACCGCTCTCCTTTAGAGGATGGGGACACTCTCTGCTTGCTTTCCGCCCTTGTAGGTGGCAAGTCCGGCTTGGACCGGAACCATAAAGGCAGGGAAGAAATCCCTTGGTTTGGAGTATAACTAGCTCGCTATCTTGGGTGAGCATCTCTCCCAATTTCAGGCTGAGGGCTGGGGGCGGAAGGAGGAGCAGCGTCGGTGTCCATGATGGAATGGGCTTTGGTCAAAGCGCTCGATGAAAGCTCACGAAGGGGATGGTGTGACTCAGATCTAGATCCTCGTCGCTTTTATAGGCAGCTCATTTGCAGCTAGGGGTAAGTGTAAAAATACCCGGCTTTTCGCATTCATTCAAACACGTGGAAGATGGCCATTATTGGGCGTAGAAGCCAAGGCGGCATTTATCGAAGCGGACACTATTCGACAAGTATATGGAATTTGGAGAAGAACCCGCCTCGCAATGCGAAGACAATCAGCGCCCGGACTCATCGTCATTGAAGCCTGGTTAGGGGCTCTTGAGGAGTCCGGATTAGAAGTCCGGATAGTCGGACTATCACCGTTGGCGGACTCTGCACTATGAAGATACAAGATTGAAGACCGTCCGTGTCGAATGGACTTTCCTTGGCGTGGAAGGCAAGCTTGGCGTCTGGATATGTAGATCTCCTACCATTGTAACCGACTACTGTGTAACCCTAACCTATCCGGTGTCTATATAAACCGGAGGTTTTAGTCCGTGGGGCGAACAAAAATCATACCATAGGCTAGCTTCTAGGGTTTAGCCTCCTTGATCTCATGGTAGATCTACTTTTGTACTACCCATATCATCAATATTAATCAAGCAGGGTAGGGTATTACCTCCATTGAGAGGGCGAACACAGGTAAAAACACCGTGTCCCTTGTCTCTGTTACCATCCGCCTAGGCGCTGATTCGGGACCCCCTACCGAGATCCGCGGTTTGACACCGACAACGGGCCTTCAACTTGTGGGAGTTTGATCCTGCACAGCACGAACCTTGAGCGGCTCTTGACACTATATGCGAAGATGCACGGAAGAGTCTTTATTCAAAAGCGCCGAGCTCCGCATCGCTCTACGAAGATGGCGGATTCAGCTCATGACATCAAGCCAGCGAGTAAGCTATTTACCCTTCTGGGACTCTTTTTCATAGTTTGACTCTATCGGGATCTAAAACTCCCTTACCTTTGGCGGGACTGGCTGAAGGCGTCAGGACAGGTTAATTGTCCGGCTCCACGAAAGTCGTTATATCGACTAGAGGGGGTGAATAAGCGATTTTATGAATTTTACAAATTCTTCTTTGAGGAATTTGCGGTGAGAAATTCCTTAGCGAAGAAATACATGCAGCGGAATAAGTACTCAAAAGTAAGCATAACAGATTACAAGCATAGTCATCATGATGAAATGAAGACAATCACAGTCTGAAAGCGTAATCACGAGGATAACACAAGATGAAGACAAACAGGTGAAGAAATTGAGCGAGGAAATTGAGAAAGTCTTGATCAAAGTCTTCAAACACAGATATGACAAACACTCAACACGATAATGAGGAAATGAAAGGGTTGAGGAAATAGAACCGATTAGGTTGGTGAAGACAATGATTTGGTAGACCAGTTCAACTGCTGTCTCGGTTATGCGTCTGGTTGGGCGGTGAGTATTTAAACTTCGAGGACACGCAGATCCGGACACCCGATCGCTGAGCACGCAGCTCGGGACACCAAGTCCTCACCGTATTCTCCTTGAACTAAGGCCACGCAGACCTCGTCCAATCACTCGTGGTAAGTCTTGAGCGACTTCAAACCTTCACATACTTGGTCACTCGGCAATCCACAATTCCTCTTGGATGCTCTAGACCGTGGCGCCTAACCGTCTGGAAGAAGCACAGTCTTCAAAGGTAAAAGCGTCGGATCCAGCGGGATCAATTTCTTGATGATGCTCAATCACTTTGGGTTTTTGGGGTTTGGTTTTGGGATTTTCCTCACTTTGGGTTTTCCTCACTTGATGATTTTCGCTCAAAGTCCTCGGAGGATGGGTTGCTCTCAAATGACAAGTGTCAAGTTCTCTCGGGCAGCCAACCAACTAGTGGTTGTGAGGCGACTATTTATAGCCTAGGGAGCAGCCGACATGATAAGACATAAATGCCCTTAAATGATATGACCGTTAGGTGGAGATATTTTGGGGACAGGTGGCGCTTGACTGACAGCGATCGGAAATTTGAACATCAAATTCCTCGGGGCTATCATGTTCCTCCTTTGTGTAGGCAATTCGCCTTTGGCGAATTCCTAACTCCTCGATCGAACAAATTCCTCGGTGACGGAAGAGCTTCGTCTACATCCTTTGAAGAAATTGAAGCTGTATGAGATTTCAAAGGCTTCACTCGAAGGATTGGTAGGTGAGGATTTTGAGTTGAGCATCAAATGGAAATTTCTCCTTAGTATTTCCTCGACCCCCTTTAACGATGCAGTGTTTCCTATGACTCAAGAAAGAAAATGAAACTACGAAAACAAAAGTCTTCACGCTTCATATTCCTCAGCGATTACCAAGTCTTGAGAATCACACCAATTTCTTCACTTTCAAAGTCTTGAGAAAGTCTTGAATATCAAATTCTTGATTGAAGAAATTCATTTTAGAAATTGACTTTCCTTTGTAAATATCAAACTCCTCATAGACTTATAGACCTGTGTACACTCACAAGCGCATTAGTTACTTAACCTATAAGTCTTCAATACACCAAAATCACTAAGGGCACTAGATGCACTTACAATCTCCCCCTTTTGGTGATTGATGACAATCTGAGTTAAGTTTTCAGCGAGGATAAATATATGAAGTGTAAATACTGATAATGAGGATTTTGATTGCAAGATATAGAAGAACTCCCCACGAAGATGTGCATAGTGAGAATTTGCTTTTGAGGCAATGCATTTGAAGAATTGAATCATGGAGATCTCCCCTATATCTTGTAATTCATACGCATTTGACATATAATATGAGAATTTGAAATGCATGATGAAATATGGTGCTTGATGTTATGCAATGTAACACACAAAAGTATCGAGCCCAAGGGCCAAATTGGATCGAGAGCATAACAAGTATCAAAACTACTTCTAATCAGAACATAGTGCAAAAGCATAAAGCATCGAAGTATCAAAGCACCATCGGGTTTAAGATTACAACTCGATCCAATAAAGGTTTGGAAGAGCGAGAGTTGTAACTTAATAAAATATAGTATATAGACAAAAGCGAGACCGGCTTGAAGACTAACTCAAATTTCTCCCCTTTGTCATCGAATGACCAAAAGGATCGGCGAGGACTAACGCTCTTGAAGAATATCAAGTTGAAGGCGGGCGCTTGACATTATCCGGGGTGGTTTGTCGAAGTAGGACCAGCAGCGATGTCTTCCAAATCTTCATTTTCATCGATGTCGCGAGATGAAGAATAGGAGCTAGCCACCAAGGAAGGAACTTTGACTTTCTTGAATTTCTTGGAGGAGGTGCAGACCAGTCAAATTCTTCCTTGATACCCATTGATTGCAGTTCTTCTTCATTGTAGACATGTGAAAGAACAGCCAGTGCGCTTGAAGGTTTCATGAAGATAGTAGTGGTTTTCTTCTTTGCATTGTGAGTTGAGGTCATGTTGTAAAGAAGAGTACCAAGCGGCGTTTGACCCACTTGTGATTGCGATCAACCTTGATGAAGGCGAGGAGTAACTCACGATCAGTCATCACCACAGGTGCAGTTCCTTGAGGATTTTGCTGGCGAGGTATTTCTTCTTTGAGTCATGGGTGGCGAGTCATCATTGGTGGAGTAAGATCTTTGCTTTGGCTGTCCATCAATGGGCGAATGCCTTCATCTATCAGCGATAGCCTTTCCCTTTTCATCGGTGAGGCAATTGGCGTTTGAGGACTTCAATAGGGGCGGTAGCTGCGGTGGTTCAAAGTGTCGACCTTGTAATTGGTGAAGATCTTGACTGATGAATCTCATAATCCAAAGGCGCATAAGGTTTCAGCTCAAAAGGTGACATGGCAATGTTAGCGAGTCCTCATGAAGAAATCATGGAAATTGTGGGAGCGCCATGGATGATGTTGAAAAGCATATTCTTCATGATGCCAGCGACTTCTTCATCATTGAGTCGTGGCCCTTGATAGGACTCATAGTCTTCGTCAAAATTCGATGGTATGCGAGGCACATAGAGCAATTCCTTGACGAGAATTTGGTCCTTGGAGCTTGCCTTGGTTTCAATGGCTTCATCAACACTTGCATATAGTGATTTGAAAGTTCCTTTTCTTCATAGATCGGCGTGCACCGTCAAGCTGGAGGACTGAGTGGAAGGGCGCGAAGCAATTCACTTCTTTGGAGCCTTGTAGTGAGTGTTCTCTGTCATCAATCAAGACCCATGAAGTCACATCTTGACATCTCCGGTGATGTGCGGTGTTGCATAGAACTGAAGAATTAGCTCTTCATTCCAATCACATATATCGATTGCAAAAGTTGAGAAGACCTGCATCGTGAAGAACACTTAGAGCGGGCTCAAAGCTGGCGGCGACTCCATATCCACATGAGGAATATGAGCATGATCGAAGATTTTGTCCTTGTTGAAAAGCGAGGAATAGAAGTTTGCTTGGTGGCAGTCGAGCGCCTCTTCTAATCGGCGAGTCATAAGGATTATATTGATGAAGAACACATGCTCGACAAAGAAATCCTTAGCCTTGAACTTTTGTTTGGTGAGAATGGATTCTTCTGTTTTGGCGAGAGGGTGTCGATCAATTGCATCACCACCTCTGGAATGGTAAGCAGGTTCTTGACGAGGAATTTCTTGATCCTCAACTTGTGCGATCGAGGAATTTCAGCGGCAGCGACAACAGTTTCATCGGCATCGAGGGCTGGAATTTCTTCATGCACAGGACTCGTGGGTTGATTTTCTTGAGTCGATCTGGGCCGTCTGTGCGGGGAGTGAGGAACTTGTTGAAGCGGGGTGAAGGCGGAGTATTGGGATGTTGATCTTCCCAAAGTCATCATTGATTCTTTGGAGTGGTGCATCAATATCCACATCTTCATTTTCAATTTCCTCGGCACCAACTTGAGGAATTTCATGATGCGATGAGGAATGGTGGGGTTGAAGGACAGCTTCACTTCAATTTCTTCATCGATCTTCTCGAGACGAGCGGAGATTGATGTTCCTCATCAGAACGGTTGGCACTTCATATTCTTCTCCAAAGGAACCACTTCCTTTGAAGGTATGGAGAAATTGGAATAGCATCAATCGGGTTTTCAACAGAGCTGGTCATTGGCTTCAATTTCTTGGCGGCGAAGAATCTGGCATGGTGATGCTTTTCTCTTCTTCAGCAGCTCGTTCCATGCCTTGGTTTCTTCACATCCAAGCAGATGGAAGAACTGGCTGGGGTTGGTGCAGGAGGAGGTGAGGAATTTAGGGCAGTTCCTTGAGGAGCAAGCTGATCAGTTCCCTGTCTTGAGCAATTTCTTGAGCGCACCACTAGTGGGTGCCTGGCGATTCTTCGTGGTTGGAATTTCTTCATCAGCCACTGGAATCAGCATGTTCTTGAGCAGGCTGAGCTTCAGCAGTGATCTTGGCCTTTTCTTCACTAGGCTGGCGGATGCTTGACTGAGGGTTTCATGTTATGCTGGTGCAGCAACATTTGTGAGATTCTTCGTCAGTTAGCGAATTTGGTCTTGACAACTTGCCAATCAGCATAATGCGATTCAAATGTCTTCTTTGAGGTTCTGAATTTCAGTTTGTGCTTGAAGAAGTTCCTCGGTGTCATCTTGACAACATTTTCTTGAAACCTCTCCTTCTTGTATTGAGCCTTTTTGATTTCCTTCGCCTTTTGAACTTCCATTTTCTTCAGCAATGAAGTGAGTTAACATATGACTTTGACCTGGTGTCAAGGAAGATCAAGCGAGAGGGTGTTTGGATCGTTGTGCGGTCGATGAAATCGAGGACTTTCTTGGGTCCAAAAGCATTGCACAGCTGTTCCCTTGGCTCTTGCGGCTCTAAGCAGCGGTCTCGATGATTTCTTCAAGTTCTTCATCGGATGCCTCATCATCGAGATGTACGTGGGCGACAAGCTGTTTCTTCTTGAGCTAGGCGAGGACCACGTCAATTGTAGCTTTTGTCTTTAGCGTCGGGCGGATGAAGAATTGAAAGCAGGTGAGAATTTGCGAGAGGTGCTGAGGCAATTGAGAATCAGCAGTCCTTTGACAAGTGGCTAGGTGCTTTGGGCGAAGGTTTGGATGGTGCGGTGAGGACTTTGATGGAGCAGCGATGGTGCGAGAATTTCTTCTTGAGAATTTGGTGGTAGGAGCTCTTTGAGGAACTTGGCCGTGAGGGCATAGAAGAAGAAGTACTTGCTTGTTGCAGACTTCTTTTGCATCGATTTCTTGACTTGGCGAGACCTCGAAGCGGCAGGCGGCGGCAGAATCCTCATTGAATTTCTTCACGCTTCCTTTGCTTGCTTAGCCAACAGCTTGGCGTTTAGCCCATTCCTCGGGAAAGTCCTCACGCGTTTGGCGCTAGTGGGATCAGCTACTTGGCACTGGTGCCAAAGGAGCTCTTAGGCATGGAGGATTTAGCGAATTTCTTCATGTACTTGGGTGTAACATAGCGGTATTCCTTCCATTCCGTGCCCATCTCCGTTCAATTTTACGAAGGCGCACCTTGCGCTGAGTTTTGCTTTCCTCATCGGTGTGCAATAGTCGGGATATATTTCCTCGAGGGATTTGAAAGCAGTCATGACCTCGGGTTTCTTTCCTCCTTCTGCGGCTTCTTACCATCGCCATTTTCTTGGTGAGGAAATTGAACAATTGAGTTCTCTGAAGAAGTGTGCAGTTTTTCTTGAGAGCAGCTGCAAATGAGTTAAGTTGATGAGAACCTAGGGATTCAGCAGCGGACATTTGTACTGTGAGCAGAGTATAGGTGCGAGGAATTTGAAGAGGTCATATCGTTCTCGGAGGGTTTTCAAAAAGAACAAGGTTGAGGATTTTGACCAGATGAGCCTTGAAGAATTTCAATAAGCGTTCTTTATCTTAGGTTCCAGAGTTGTATAGATCGAAGATCCACACAATTGAGGAATCTTGAAGAAAATCATTGCTTAGAGAAATGAGTCAAGAGATTTGAGGTGTTCATATGTGAAGAATTTGAAATAAACACCTTTGAGGATTTTGAAGAAAATTTGAGAATCAAAGCGAGTAAATAAAAGTAACTTTTAATTTACCCGAAGTGAAGAACACGACGAACTGAGATGAACAGTTTAGAAGTTAAATCGTTCAGATCTTCTCCGCCCTAACTTGGCGGAGGAAATCAGCTACTGGCGACAATGAGTGAAGAAATTCCGCAGTCGGTAGCGATGCGTCGGCGAAAGGTCAAAGCGGTGAAGCTTTTCCTCACGGCTGACGATGGAGTAAGCGGCGGCGCTAGGGTTCGAGGAGCTCGGCGGGAGAGAGATCGGCGAGGTAAAAAGTGAGGAAGGGAGAGGGGTATTTATAGCCCACGGTGAAAAGCAGCGGAGCAGTGAAGAATTTGCAAAGTTGAAGAATTTGAAAAACTGAAGAATTTGAAAAACATGAAGAATTTCAAAAACTGAAGAATTTCAAAGACTGAGGAAAAACTCAAATTGAAGAATTTCAACTTTGGTGGTGGCGTGACCCACCGTATAAGAATGATGATTTCAGACACCGCGTACAATTGTCGTAGGGTTCTGAGAATCAAATTCTTCATTAATTTCTTCACATTTAGAGTGTTATTCTTCATTGATTGAAGAAAAACGTTTCTTCATGTGTTGCACATCTAAGTCATCAATTTTGCATAAGTGTTAGGATGTGTGTCCTTTTCAAAGAACGTTCGAAGATTCTAAGATATTTAGCTCACACCGCAACTTGCTAAATCTCTTCTCATCCAAGGGCTTAGTGAAGATATCAGCTAGCTGTTCTTGGTCTTCACATGCTTTCGATGGAGATGTAAGCCCTTCAACACATGATCACGAAGAAAATGATGGCGAATTTGAATGTGCTTTGTCTTGAGTGCTGAAGCTGGGTTGTGAGCAATCTTGATGGCACTCTCATTGTCACGATGAGAGGCACATTCTTCACGTTGATGTCGTAGTCCTTGAGGTTTGCTTCATCCATAGTAATTGAGCACAACACGAGCCAGCAGCAATGTATTCAGCTTCATGATGGACGGTGATACAGATTACTGTTTCTTGAGGACCAACGGACCAAAGATCGTCAGAAATGACAAGTACCAGAAGTTGACTTGCGATCCACGATCACCGGCATAGTCAGTCGAGAATATCAATGAGATCAAAAGTAGAGCCCTTGGGGTACCATAATCCTAGTGTTGGTGTGTGAGCTAGATATCGAAGAATATGCTTCACAGCCTTATGGTGTGATTCCTTGGTGTAGCTTGAAATCGGGCACACATGCAAACACTAAGCATTATATCTGGCCTAGATGCACATAAGTACAATAAAGAACCAATCATGGGCGGTATACCTTGTGATCGAAGTCAATACCATTTTCATCGATTGCATAGATGGCCATTTGTGGGCATAGGAATTTTAGCGCCTTTGCAATCTTGCATGCGAATTTCTTGAGGACATCTTTGAGGTATTTCTCTGAGATATGAATATGCCATTGTGTTGTTGCGAATTTGAAGACCTAAGAAGAATTTCAACTCTCCATCATAGACATTTGATATTCTTCACTCATCATATAGGCAAATTCATCACTATAACGTTGGTCGATACAGCCAAAGATAATATCATCAACATATATTTGGCACACAAACAGTTCACCATCATAAGATTTAGTAAAGAGAGTAGGGTCGAGTGAACGGGTGTGAAGCCATTCTTCACGAAGAATTCCTTCAATGTATCATACCACGCTTGAGGGGGCTTGCTTGAGGCCATAGAGGGCCTTATTGAGTCTGAAGACTTTGTCGAGGATTCTTTGGATCTTCAAAACACGGGGTTGAGCAACATATACTTCTTCCTCAAGCTTACCATTGAGGAATGCACTTTTCACATCCATTTGATATAAAGTGATATTGTGATGGTTAGCATAGGCGAGTAATATCGAATAGACTCAAGTCTAGCAGCAGTGCAAAAGTTTCATCGAAATCAATTCCTTCAACCTGCGTGTAGCCTTGAGCTACTAGTGGTGCCTTATTCCTCACCACAAGACCATTTTCATCTTGCTTGTTGCGGTAGATCCACTTTGTGCCAATGATATTATGCTTGCGAGGATCTGGGCGTTTGACCAGTTCAGAGCGTTGTTGAGCTCGAGCTGATGTAATTCTTCTTGCATGGCTGAATCCACTCCGGCTCGAAATGCTTCATCTACCTTAGTGGGCTCTGTGATAGAGACAAAAGCATAGTGCCCACAAAAGTTAGATAAGTGTGAAGCTTTTGGCGAGTGAGAGGACTGGCGCTTCAATGTCATCGATGATCTTGTCAACTTGCACTTCTTTTTGCAGCGAGGATGAGCTGGTTGTCTTGAGGAATTTGATCATTTTCCTCGGCACCATTTTCTTGACATTATCTTGGTGCATCGACTTGGCGTTCTTGGCGTCTGAGGAATGAATTCTTGACAGTTTCTTGAAGGAATGACATCCTCGGTTGCCTTGAATCGATAGAATCCTCGGTGCTGGTTAAGTCTAACACAGAAGGAAGGTGCTCTCTTTGCGAGCCATTAGTTTCATCGAACCGCACATCTCTGTGTCAACAATCTTGTGAAGTGCGATGTTGAAGACTCTGTAGGTGTGCGAGTCCTTTCGTAACCAAGCATAAAACCTTCATGTGCTTTGGTGCAAATTTAGAGTGGTGGTGAGGATCTCTAATCCAGCATTTAGCACGAAGACTTTGAAATAACACATTGGGTTTCTTGTCGGTGAGGAGTTCATAGGCAGTCTTCTTGAAGAATTTGTGAAGATATACTCTGTTGATGATGTGGCGCGCGGTGTCAATTGCTTCAATCCGAAGCGACTAGGCGTTTTGTATTCATCAAGCATAGTGCGAGCCATCTCAACAAGAGTTACGTTCTTGCGCTCCACGGCGCCATTTCTTTGAGGAGTATAGGGGCAGATAACTCATGAGTAATACCAAGTTCATCAAGATAGTCATCAAGACCGAATTCTTGAACTCAGTTCCATTGTCACTTCGATGTGCTTGATCTTCACACCAAAGTTAGTTGAAGCCCTCGAGGAAAATCGTTTGAAGATTTCCTGCACTTGATTTTGTAGTAACAATGTGTACCCATGTGTAGCGAGTAATCATCAACAATAACAAAGCCATAAAGAGATGCATCATTAGTGGCGGCTGAGTAATGGTTGGGACGAAGAGGTCCATGTGAAGCAATTCAAAGGGGCGAGTAGTGGTCATGATAGTCTTATTTGGATGCTTGGCCTTGGTCATTTTCCAGCTTCACGGGCTCCGCATAAGTGATCCTTGAGAATTTGACATTCTCAATGCCAATGACATGCTTCTTCTTCCATGGCGTGTGCAAATTCCTCATGCCTGCGTGACCAAGTCGTCGATGCCATAGCCAGCCTATACGAAGCTTTTGCAAGTAGGCACCACGGCGGTTGTGGACCTGTTGAGAAATCAACAATATACAAGTCTCCTCTCCTAAAGCCTTGAAGACTTTGGAATTGTCGACTTCCATAAACACAACACAGCGATACTTGCCAAAGATAACAACCATATCAAGATCACAAAGCATTGAGGCTGACATGAGGTTATATCCTAAAGACTCAACAAGCATGACTTTGTCCATGTGCATGTCCTTAGAGATAGCAACCTTACAAGTCCCAATACGACTTTTGCCTTTGTCGGCCAAAGATGATATGCTTGAGATGAGATGGTGATAAGGAGCATCCATCAATAGATTCTTGTCACCGGTCATGTGATTTGTACATCCACTATCGAGAACCCACTCGGTGGCTTTGGGTTGATCATCCTGCGGATGAATTAGTACAACTTACGATCTCATATACTTCATCGGTGAAGAATATGATGTCAAGTTCATCGGATGAATTTCATCGGTCGATATTTAGATAAGCGGTATGAGGGCGTGTGAAATGAAAGTTCATTTCATCATGATTAACTGCGTCCTTCGAGCAATTTAATCGGGCCCCGACAAATTCTTGGGCGTTGAGGCGCGTCTGGAGACCGACCTACGAGAAGAGATTAGTTCTTTTCTTCACCACCCACATCGAAGGGGTGGCAAAGAGTTCATCATTCTGCGAGCACCATATGAGAATGGTGGCATAGAGGCCAAACCATTTCGTTTCACATAAGAGGGTTAGGGTAAGCATATGAATAAGCGGAGAAATTCTTGAGGACTTATGAACATAATGGTTTGAAGAATAATGCACATATTCATAGCCCTTAGCTCTACCTGCGAAGCGAGTTATTTACGATGATAATCATATGAGGACTTTGATCCTTTTGAGGAATTTGATCCACGTGAGAATTTGGTCCGTATGAGGACTTGGATCCATATGAAGAATTTTGTCCATATGAAGAATTTGATCTGGGGTTCCTTTTCTTCACGGTGGTGTCATGAGGACATTCACTGAAGACTTTCAAGACATTTCTTGGGAACCAGATTTTCTTCATAGGGGACCGTTCTGCGATTAGTGCCAACATATCTAGCAAATACTTCACCATTCTGATTTTTGAACAGTTTATAGTTTGAGTCAAATGACTCATCATCGAATGAGAAATTCACATGTAAAACCAGATAAGGTAGATGGATCAGCTGGAGGTCCCTTTGCAGCAACCCATGAGGTTTTGGGATCTTGCTCGGGCTTCGATCGTTCCATCGGCATTGAGTTTCCTCTCAAAGGCAATACCCTCTTTCCTAGGGTTCTGTTGAGGATCTGCTTTTAAGCACATCACAAAAGTCGATGCCCTTTGAGGCTTTTGTACATGCCTATCATGTACAATTCCTTCAATCTGCATCGTCGGTGATACTAGCAATGTCCTCGGATGAGGAATTAGTGATAGTAGAGGCGGTGAAGAATTTATAACAGTTGAAGCATTTGAACATTCGGTGAAGAATTAGCGATTCACGTTCAATGCACTTTAAGCATGGAGGAACAAATTCTTCTTGAGAAGCGCTGATTTGTTGAGCAAGTAATGAATCGCGCTCCTTACGAAGATCTTCATAACTTCGCTCTTAGCTTCTCAAGATCTTGCTTTCTTTGAAGAAATTCATAAGAAAGTTTCTCATGATCGAGATAAGAGAGTGTTATGATGACCTTGAAAGGCTATCAAGCCTAAATGAACTTTCGAAGATTTTGAGTTAGGGCTTGAGTGCGATCCATTTCTTCACCTAACATATCATCACTTTTATCTAGCATGATTTGAACTTTTCAAAAGCCCTTTGTTGTTTTATAGCAATCTTAGCAAGTTTAGAGTAGCTGGGCTTGAGATCCTCATCGATTCATTTTCACTAGATTCGGAGGAGGTGTAATTGAGTACCTTGGCACCTTTTGCCATGAAGCATAATCTGAGATGATGATGATTACGGCTCGAAAGTCATCGTTTTGAGAGATTCCTTGAAGTCCTCAAACCAGGGATCATGATGAGTTCGATGACCTTCATAAACATCGGAGATTCGGTCCCGGATAAACCGCATTGCAAAGATGCATAATGCGCTTGAATTCATCTCTTGATAAGCGCGAGCAGATGATATCCTTAGCCATGATATCAAGTCGAGTGAATTTGCGAATATCATCGGTGTTCGCCGCCTTGCATAGATCGATAAGGCCAATTTCGGTGGCGGTCCACAGCTCGCTGTCCATTGCCATGGTAGCTTCCTCATCATGGCCTTCCACTTGGGATAATCGTGACCGTCAAAGATAGGGCATGTCACTTTCTTCATACCTGCGGTCGACATAACTAAAACTCGGTGGTTAAACCAAAATCACCAGAACAAGGGAGTACCTTGCTCGATACCAATTGAAAGTCGTTATATCGACTAGAGGGGGTGAATAGGCGATTTTATGAATTTACAAATTCTTCTTTGAGAATTTGCGGTGAGAAATTCCTTAGCGAAGAAATACATGCAGCGGAATAAGTACTCAAAAGTAAGCATAACAGATTACAGGCATAGTCATCATGATGAAATGAAGACAATCACGATCTGAAAGCGTAATCACGAGGATAACACAAGATGAAGACAAAGCGGTGAAGAAATTGGGCGAGGAAATTGAGAAAGTCTTGATCAAAGTCTTCAAACACAGATATGACAAACACTCAACACGATAATGAGGAAATGAAAGGGTTGAGGAAATAGAACCGATTAGGTTGGTGAAGACAATGATTTGGTAGACCAGTTCAAGCTGCTTGTCTCGGTTATGCGTCTGGTTGGGCGGCCAATTTGAGTATTTAAACTCGAGGACCATGATCCGGACACCCGATCGCTGAGCACGCAGCTCAGGACACCAAGTCCTCACCGTATTCTCCTTGAACTAAGGCCACGCAGACCTCGTCCAATCACTCGTGGTAAGTCTTGAGCGACTTCAAACCTTCACATACTTGGTCACTCGGCAATCCACAATTCCTCTTGGATGCTCTAGACCGTGGCGCCTAACCGTCTGGAAGAAGCACAGTCTTCAAAGGTAAAAGCGTCGGATCCACAGCGGGATCAATTTCTTGATGATGCTCAATCACTTTGGGTTTTGGGGTTTGGTTTTGGGATTTTCCTCACTTTGGGTTTTCCTCACTTGATGATTTTCGCTCAAAGTCCTCGGAGGATGGGTTGCTCTCAAATGACAAGTGTCAAGTTCTCTCGGAACAGCCGACCAACTAGTGGTTGTGAGGCGGCTATTTATAGCCTAGGAGCAGCCCGACATGATAAGACATAAATGCCCTTAAATGATATGACCGTTAGGTGGAGATATTTTGGGGACGGTGGCCACTTGACAGCGATCGGAAATTTGAACATCAAATTCCTCGGGGCTATCATGTTCCTCCTTTGTGTAGGCAATTCGCCTTTGGCGAATTCCTAACTCCTCGATCGAGAACAAATTCCTCGGTGACGGAAGAGCCGTCTACATCCTTTGAAGAAATTGTTGAAGCTGTATGAGATTTCAAAGGCTTCACTCGAAGGGATTGGTAGGTGAGGATTTTGAGTTGAGCATCAAATGGAAATTTCTCCTTAGTATTTCCTCGACCCCCTTTAACGATGCGGTGTTTCCTATGACTCAAGAAAAGAAAATGAAACTACGAAAACAAAAGTCTTCACGCTTCATATTCCTCAGCGATTACCAAGTCTTGAGAATCACACCAATTTCTTCACTTTCAAAGTCTTGAAAGTCTTGAATATCAAATTCTTGATTGAAGAAATTCATTTTTAAATTCGACTTTCCTTGTAAATATCAAACTCCTCATAGACTTATAGACCTGTGTACACTCACAAGCGCATTAGTTACTTAACCTATAAGTCTTCAATACACCAAAATCACTAAGGGCACTAGATGCACTTACAGCTCCTTGCGGAAGACCCAGTGGCGCCCAGCTTGGCCGGGGCTGCTGGTTCAAACACCTTCGTGGTGCGGAGAAGAAGAACAGAAAGAAGGCCACGGGAACTCGGAGGAGTTCGGCGCCCAGTGTTGTCGGACTCATCGTCCAGATGACTCGGCGGACTCCTCCACGAGCGAGGAGGAGAAAAGAGGCCTCTCCCAGTGAGAGAGAGAAGAAAGGAAGGCCGCCCCAAGCGGGGGGAGGCGGAGAATCAGAGGGAAGGACCCTCCTCGGGCTACACCACCAGCGCCGACTACGGCGGAGAGGAGTAGCCACAAGGACCAAGCCCACAGCAAAATCGTAAGTGTCAGGACACGAGAATAACTCATGGCATTCCATTTGTCGCATGAGCATCTTCTAACACGAATATAACCATGCAGCCGCCCAAGGACAGGCAGCGATTAGGTCAGGCGGCTCCTAGATCGTCGGTGAATAGCACCTCACTTCCGACCGCCTCGTCTCCTCCGCCCGCGGATGGCGCGGGGTGGAGTCCCAAAGGGCCCAGCCGGGAGGAGGTTGTTGGGGAGCGTAGTAATTTCAAAAATTTCCTCACGATCACGCAAGATCATGGTGATGCATAGCGAGATGAGAGTGTTGTCTCGTACCCTCGTAGACCAACAGCGAGCGTTGGCATAGCGTAGAGGAAGTAGTCGTACTTCTTCCCGATCCAACGATCAAGTACGAGCGTCGGCACCTCCGAGTTCGCACGTTCAGCTCGATGGCGTCCCTCGAACTCCGATCCAGCGAGTGTTGAGGAGAGTTTTCGTCGACCGACGGCGTGGTGGCGATGATGATGTTCCACCGGCGCGGGGCTTCGCCTAAGCTCCATAGCGGTATATTGAGGTGTAGTTTGGTGGAAGGGGCACCGCTGCGGCTGAGAGCGATCTCAATGATCAACTTGTGTGTCATGGGGTGCCCCTGCCCTGTATATAAAGGAGGGAAGGGGAGGGGCTGGCGGCCGAGAGAGGAGGCGCACGGGGTTTCCTACTCCTACTAGGGTAGGATTCCCCCAATCCTAGTCAACTAGGTTTTCCCAAGTGGGAAGAGAGAGAGAGCGCCCCTTCTCCTAGTCCTAATAGGACTAGGGAAGGGGGAAGGTCTGACCAGCACTATGGCCCCTTTTCTCTTTCCACTAAGGCCCATCAAGGCCCATTGACCCCCGGGAGGTTCGGTAACCCCGGTACTCGGTAAAATTCCCAATTTCACCGGAGTGATTCGGAATCAAACATAGGCTTCCAATATATCAATCTTTATGTCTCGACCATTTGAGACTCCTCGTCATGTCCGTGATCTCATCCGGGACTCGAACAACCTTGGTACATCAATATCATATAAACTCATAATAAGCATCGCCGAAGCGTTAAGCGTGCGGACCCTACGGGTTCGAGAACTATGTAGACATGACCGAGACACCTCTCGGTCAATAACCAATAAGCGGGACCTGGATGCCCATATTGGCTCCTACATATTCTCGAAGATCTTTATCGGTCGAGACCGCATAACAACATCGTTGTTCCTTTGTCATCGGTATGTTACTTGCAGAGATTCGATCGTCGGTATCAATACCTAGTTCAATCTAATTCTTGGCAAGTCTCTTTTCTCGTTCCGTAATACATCATCTCACAACTAACACATTTAGTTGCAATGCTTGCAAGGCTTATGTGATGTGCATTACGAGAGGGCCGAGAGATACCTCTCCGACAATCGGATGTGAATCCTAATCTCGAAATATGCCAACCCAACATGTACCTTCGGAGACACTGTAATGTACCTTTATAATCACCCGATTCGTTGTGGCGTTTGGTAGCACCAAAGTGTTCCTCGGGCAAGCGGGAGTTGCATAATCTCATAGTCATAGGAACATGTATAAGTCATGAAGAAAAGCACTAGCAACAAACTATACGATCAGGTGCTATGCTAATGGAATGGGTCATGTCAATCAGATCATTCAACCAATGATGTGATCCGTTAATCAAATAACAACTCCTTGTTCATGGTTAGGAAACATAACCATCTTTGATTAACGAGCTAGTCAAATAGAGGCATACTAGTGACACTCTGTAGGTTTATGTATTCACACATGTATTATGTTTCGGTTAATACAATTCTAGCATGAATAATAAACATTTATCATGATATAAGAAATAAATAATAACATTATTATTGCCTCTAGGGCATATTTCCTTGATCTCCCACTTGCACTAGAGTCAATAATCTAGTTCACATCATCATGTGATTCAACACCAATATTCACATCTGTATGTGATTAATACCCATAGTTCACATCGTCATGTGACCAACACCCAAAGGGTTTACTAGAGTCAATAATCTAGTTCACATCGCTATGTGATTAACACCCAAAGAGTACTAAGGTATGATCATGTTTTGCTTGTGAGAGAAGCTTAGTCAGCAGATTGCATCACATTGAGCCGTATCTATTTTACAAATATTCTATGTCTACAATGCTCTTGCGGAGCTACTCTAGCTAATTGCTCCCACTTTCAATATGTATCAGTTGAGACTTAGAGTCATCTGGATCGAGTGTAAAAACTTGCATCGATGTAACTCTTTCTGACGGGCTTTTTACACCTCCATAATCGAGAAATATTTCCTTAGTCCTCACTAAGGATGTTCTTGACCAATGTCCATTGATCTACTCCTAGATCACCATTGTACTCCTTGCCAAATTGAGCAAGGTATACAATAGATCGGTACATAGCATAGCATACTTTATAGAACCTATGGTGAGGCATAGGGAATGACTTTCATTCTCTTTTCTATTTTCCGCCGTGGTGGGTTTGAGTCTTACTCAATTTCACACCTTTGCAACACAGGCAAGAACTTTTCTTTGGTGTTCCATTTTGAACTACTTCAAAATCTTGACAAGGTATATATTTATTGAAAAAACTTATCAAGCGTCTTGATCTATCTCTATAGATCTTGATGCTCAATATATAACAGCTTCACGAGGTCTTTCTTTGAAAAACTCCTTTCAAACACTCCTTTATGCTTTGCAGAATAATTCTACATTATTTCCGATCAACAATATGTCAATCACATATACTTATCGGAAAAGGCTGTAGTGCTCCCACTCACTTTCTTGTAAATCTGAGGCTTCTCCAAAAGTGCATACAAATCCATATGCTTTGATCACACTATCAAAGCGTTTATTCAACTCGAGAGGCTTGCAGGACCATAAATTGATCGTTGGAGCTTGCACTTTGTTAGCACCCTTTGGATTGACAAAAACTTCTGGTTGCATCATATACAACTCTTCTTTAATAAATCCATTAAAGAATGTAGTTTTGATATCCATTTGCCAGATTTCATAAAATGTGGCAATTGCTAACATGATTCGGACAGACTTTAAGAATCGCTACTGTTGAGAAAATCTCATTGTAGTCAACACCTTGAACTTGTCGAAAACCTTTTGCGACAAGTCGAGCTTATAGATAGTAACACTACTATCAGCATCTGTCTTCCTCTTGAAGATCCATTTATATAACATGGCTTGCCGATCATCGAACAACTCCATCAAAGTCCACACTTTGTTCTCATATATGGATCCCATCTCAGATTTCATGGTCTCAAACCATTTCGCGGAATCTGGGCTCATCATCGCTTCCTCATAGTTAGTAGGTTCATCATGGTCTAGTAACATGACTTCTAGAATAGGATTACCGTACCACTGCAGTGCGGATCTTACTCTGGAAGACCTCGAGGTTTAGTAACAACTTGATCTGAAGTTTCATGATCATCATCATTAACTTCCTCACTAATTGGTGTAGGAATCCTTTGGAACTGATTCTGTGATGAACTACTTTCCAATAAGGAGAAGGTACAATTACCTCATCAAGTTCTACTTTCCTCCCTCACTTCTTTGAGAGAAACTTCTTCTCTAGAAAGGATCCATCTTAACAAAAACTTGCCTTCGGATCTGTGATAGAAGGTGTACCCAACATTTTCTTTTGGGTATTCTATGAAGGCGCACTTCTCCGATTTGGGTTCGAGCTTATCGGTGAAAACCTTTTCACATAAGCATCACAACTCAAATTTTAAGAAAGCGACGACTTAGGTTTCTTTGCTAAACCATAGTTCATACGGTGTCATCTCAGCGGTTTAGATGGTTGCCCTATTAAGCGTGAATGCAGCTGTCTCTAATGCATAACCCCAAAGCGATAGTGGTAAATCGGTAAGATACATCATAGATCGCACCATATCATAATAAAATCTGATTCTGACGTTCGGACACACCATAACGTTGTGGTGTTCCGGTGGCGTGAGCTGTGAAACTATTCCACATTGTTTTCATTGAAGACCAAACTTCGTAACTCGAATATTCATCTCCACGATCAGATCGCGAAACTTTATTTTCTTGTTACGATGATTTTCCACTTCACTCTGAAATTCTTTGAACCTTTCAACTATTTCAGACTTATGTTTCATCAAGTAGATATACCCATATCTGCTCAAATCATCTTATGAAGGTCAGAAAATAACGATACTTGCCACGAGCATCAACACTCATTGGATCGCATACATCGGTATGTATTATCCCCAATAAGTCGATAGCTTGTTCCATTGTTCGGAGAAGCGGAGTTTTAGTCATCTTGCCCAAAAGGCATGGTTACGCAAGCATCAAGTGATTCATAATCAAGTGATTCCAAAATCCCATCGACATGGAGCTTCTTCATCGCTTTACATAATATGACCTAAGCGGCGGTGCCACAAATAAGTTGCACTATCATTATTAACTTTGCATCTTTTGGCATCAATATTATGAATATGTGTATCACTACGATCAAGATCCAACGAACCATTTTCATTGGGTGTGTAACCATATAAGGTTTTATTCATGTAAGCAGAACAACAATTTATTCTCTTACTTAAATGAATAAGCGTATTGCAATAAACATGATCAAATCATATTCATGCTCAGCATAAGCGCCAAATAACATTTATTTAGGTTTAACACTAATCGAAAGTATAGGGAGTGTGCGATGATGATCATATCAATCTTGGAACTACTTCCAACACTCATCGTTACTTCCCTTCAACTAGTTTACATTTGATACGTAACTCTGTTTGAGTTACTAATCTTAGCAACCGATCAAGTATCAAATACTCAGGGCTACTATAAACACTAGTAAAGCACACATCAATAACCTGTATATCAAATATAACCTTGTTCACTTTGCCATCCTTCTTATCCACCAAATATTCAGGGTAGTTACGCTTCCGGTGACCAGTTCCATTGCAGCAAAAGTACTCAGGTCTAGGGCTTAGGTCTAGACTTGGGCTTCTTCACTCGAGCGACAACTTGTTTGCCGTTCCTTTTGAAGTTCCCTTCTTCCCTTTGCCATTTTCCTTGAGACTAGTGGTCTTGTCAACCATCAACACTTGATGTTTTCTTGATTTCTACCTTCGCGATTTTAGCATCACGAAGAGCTTGGGAATTAATTTTGTCATCCCTTGCATATTATAGTTCATCACGAAGTTCTACTAACTTGGTGATGGTGACTGAAAATTCTGTCAATCACTATCTTATCGGAAGATTAACTCCCACTTGATTCAAGCGATTGAAGTACCCGGACAATCGAGCACATGCTCACTAGTTGGCGATTCTCCTCCATCTTTTAGCTATAGAACTTGTTGGAGACTTCATATCTCTCAACTCGGGTATTTGTTTGAAATATTAACTTCAACTCTGGAACATCTCATATGGTCCATGGCGTTCAAAACGTCTTTGAAGTCGATTCTAAGCCGTTAAGCATGGTGCACTAAACTATCAAGTAGTCATCATATTGAGCTAGCCAAGCGTTCATAACGTCGCATCTGCTCCTGCAATAGGTCTGTCACCTAGCGGTGCATCAAGGACATAATTCTTACGTGCAGCAATGAGGATAAACCTCAGATCACGGATCCAATCCATAATATTGCTACTAACATTTTTCAATACAATTTTCTCTAGGAACACATATAAAAACATAGGGAAGCAACAACGCGAGCTATTGATCTACAACATAATTTGCAAAAAACTACGGGACTAAGTTCATGATAAATTAAAGTTCAATTAATCATATTACTTAAGAACTCCCACTTAGAAAAATATCCCTTCAATTCTCTAAGTGATTGCGTGATCCATATCAACTACACCATGACCGATCATCACGTGTGATGGAGTAGTTTCAATGGTGAACATCAATATGTTGATCATATCTACTATATGATTCACGCTCGACCTTTCGGTCTCCGTGTTCGAGGTCATATCTTATATGCATAGCTCGTCAAGTATAACCTGAGTATTCTGCGTGTGCAACTGTTTTGCACCGTTGTATTTGAGCGTAGAGCCTATCACCCGATCATCACGTGGTGTCTCGGCACGAAGAACTTTCATAGCGGTGCATACTCGGGAGAACACTTCTTGATAATTTAGTAAGGGATCATCTTATAATGCTACCGTCAATCAAAGCAAAATAAGATGCATAAAGGATTAACATCACATGCAATCAATATAAGTGATATGATATGGCCATCATCATCTTGTGCTTGTGATCTCCATCTCGAAGCACCGTCATGATCACCATCGTCACCGGTAGCGACACCTTGATCTCCATCGTAGCATCGTTGTCGTCTCGCCAATCTTATGCTTCTCGACTATCGCTACGCTTAGTGATAAAGTAAAGCATTACGAAGCGTTGCATTTCATACAATAAGCGACAACCATATGGCTCCTGCGATTGCCGATAACCGGTTACAAAACATGATCATCTCATACAATAAAATTCAGCATCATGTCGGACCATATCACATCACAACATGCCTGCAAAAACAAGTTAGGCGTCCTCTACTTTGTTGTTGCAAATTTTACGTGGCTGCTACGGGCTGAGCAAGAACCGTTCTTACCTCGCATCAAAACCACAGCGATACTTCGTCAAATAGACTCCGTTTAACCTTCTCAAGGACGGGCGTAGCCTTTCGATTCAACTAAAGTGAGAGAGGCAGACACCGCGGTCACCTTTAAGCAGCGAGTGCTCGGGCGGTGAAACCAGTCTCGCGTAAGCGTCTGGCGTAATGTCGGTCGGGCGCTTCATCTCTAATACCGCTGAACCAAAGTATGACATCTTTGGTAGGCGGTATGACTTATATCGTCCACAACTCACTTGTGTTCTACTCGTGCACATGACATCAGCGCATAAAACCAGGCTCGATACCCTTTGTTGGGAGCGTAGTAATTTCAAAAATTTTCCTCACGATCACGCAAGATCATGGTGATGCATAGCGAGATGAGAGTGTTGTCTCGTACCCTCGTAGACCAACAGCGGGCGTTGGCATAGCGTAGAGGAAATGGTCGTACTTCTTCCCGATCCAACCGATCAAGTACCGAGCGTCGGCACCTCCGAGTTCTGCACGTTCAGCTCGATGGCGTCCCTCGAACTCCGATCCAGCGAGTGTTGAGGAGAGTTTCGTCGACCTGACGGCGTGGTGGCGATGATGATGTTCCACGGCGCGGGGCTTCGCCTAAGCTCCGCATAGCGGTATATTCGAGGTGTATTTTGGTGGAAGGGGCACGCTTTACGGCTGAGAGCGATCTCAATGATCAACTTGTGTGTCATGGGGTGCCCCTGCCCCTGTATATAAAGGAGGGAAGGGAGGGGCTGGCGGGCGAGAGAGGCGCGCGGGGTTTCCTACTCCTACTAGGGTAGGATTCCCCCAATCCTAGTCCAACTAGGTTTTCCCAAGTGGGAGAGAGAGAGAGCGCCCCTTCTCCTAGTCCTAATAGGACTAGGGAAGGGGAAGGTCTGACCAGCACTATGGCCCCTTTCTCTTTCCACTAAGGCCCATCAAGGCCCATTGACCCCGGGAGGTTCGGTAACCCCGGTACTCGGTAAAATTCCCAATTTCACCGGAGTGATTCGGAATCAAACATAGGCTTCAATATATCAATCTTTATGTCTCGACCATTTGAGACTCCTCGTCATGTCCGTGATCTCATCGGGACTCGAACAACCTTGGTACATCAATATCATATAAACTCATAATAGCATCATCGAAGCGTTAAGCGTGCGGACCCTACGGGTTCGAGAACTATGTAGACATGACCGAGACACCTCTCGGTCAATAACCAATAAGCGGGACCTGGATGCCCATATTGGCTCCTACATATTCTCTGAAGATCTTTATCGGTCGGACCGCATAACAACATCGTTGTTCCCTTTGTCATCGGTATGTTACTTGCCGAGATTCGATCGTCGGTATCAATACCTAGTTCAATCTAGTTCTTGGCAAGTCTCTTTTCTCGTTCGTAATACATCATCTCACAACTAAGCATTTAGTTGCAATGCTTACAAGGCTTATGTGATGTGCATTACGAGAGGCCGGAGATACCTCTCCGAGCAATCGGGTGACAAATCCTAATCTCGAAATATACCAACCCAACATGTACCTTCGGAGACACCTGTAATGTACCTTTATAATCACCCGATTCGTTGTGGCGTTTGGTAGCACCAAAAGTGTTCCTCGGGCAAGCAGGAGTTGCATAATCTCATAGTCATAGGAACATGTATAAGTCATGAAGAAAAGCACTAGCAACAAACTATACGATCAGGTGCTATGCTAATGGAATGGGTCATGTCAATCAGATCATTCAACCAATGATGTGATCCCGTTAATCAAATAACAACTCCTTGTTCATGGTTAGGAAACATAACCATCTTTGATTAACGAGCTAGTCAAATAGAGGCATACTAGTGACACTCTGTAGGTTTATGTATTCACACATGTATTATGTTTCCGGTTAATACAATTCTAGCATGAATAATAAACATTTATCATGATATAAGGAAATAAATAATAACATTATTATTGCCTCTAGGGCATATTTCCTTGAGAGGTGGCCATGGGCGCATGCAAAGCGACCTCCGGACTCCGGCGCAAAGGGATAAAACCCGAAAGGCTTCAAGTCGACCTGTGCGGACTCCGTCTTCAGAGAACCGGTGGTTACGGAGTCCGACGGCGACCCCTTAAAAGAAAGGGCAAGACTGCGACGCCGGTGACCTCCGTCAACCGGAGAGCACCGGATGATTTGATGGGCGCTTAGCGGCGCTTCCGCCGATGAAACACCGCCTTGTTATGAGTGTGGTGATCCGAAAGTTCGATCCGCCAGAAGCGGGCTGGTGAAGCTTAATGCCGACCTTCTAACGAGGCTTTGAGGTATGTATTTAAGATATGTAAAAATATTACCGCATAGAGCGGTAGCCCCTGATTCTCGGTTTGGTGTTAGGAAAGAAAAAGCCGAACTAAGGATCTAAAAGATATCTGTGAGGAGTCTAACATAAGTATGTCAAAATGGGAATGCAGGCTCGCTGCTGACCTCTGCCCTTGGCTGCGGAGGTTGATGCATTGAAGTCGAGCCTCGAGCAGTCAGAAACGAGCTCGGACTTGCCAAAAAGCAGCTCGAGGATAAAGAAGGTAAGTAATACCATATGGGAGTATTTAAAAGATGTGGTTGCAAAGATGGCCAGGAATAACGTGAATCTGCGGGGGCCACGAGCGAGGTGGCGACCACGAAGGCGGTGTCAAGGCGAAAGCAATGCCGCCATGGGCGCACCAGCGAGAAGCGGGAGGCACGGGTGGCGGAGGTGCGGCAAGAGCTCCGGGCTGTCGTGGAAAAACACGAGAGTTTGGGCGTGACTCAAAGACTCGAGTCAGGCTCGCCTCGGCCCTTGAGGCGCCAAGGCCGCTAAGGCTGAAGCCAAAAAGCCCTCAGGAGATTGAGTAGAGTCACATTTGTTATCACATGCGCTAAAAACTTGTTCATATCGCTAAGCAACACTTTTGAATTTAAAATATTACCTTACAATGCGGCCGTGTATTAAATTTGAGAGATGGCGAGTCGTCGGCTTCAGCCCCCATGCCACAGTGTTGGGGTGTTGGGATAAACAGCGCTCTTGTTCCCATTCTTGGGTCCTTGAGGAGGCTCTCAATGCAACGAACAAAGGCAACGGACTATAATGCTTGAACACTCTCACTTAGCCATAGAATTCTACAATTTTAAATTTAGTGAAGCCCCTAGTATTTGGAATACCGAGTTGAGGCGCTATCACGCCTAGGCGGACAATGCCGACTCGTCGCTCTAAGCGGCATAAGTCTTTAGGGACTCGAAAAGCTCTCGAACAGCGACCGGCTCTCGCCCTATCATGACGGTCAGTTTAGCTTTCTCCTTTGAGGTGTAACCCAGCTCAAGCCAAGGGCACAATCGCGGTGATTCTCCAGCGCTACCTTAGCCGATATAATGAACATAAGGTACCAAAAGATGGGATCGGGCAAACCCAACTATTGACCCAAGACATGATTGAACCGATGCATATAATGCTATAAGTTGAGTGCCGCACTTGTGAAAGTGTTGGACTTATCACACCATATTGTGGGGTACTTAAGCCCCAGTGTATTACTGTACCAAAGTGCGGTTGCACAATGTCATAAATGAACATATATATAGAAAAAAGGAATTCAATAATGGCGAAGCTATATATTGTTTATTCAAAGGGCTGCGATGAAGCGAGCGATAAAAATAGTCACGATAAGCAAGGGGCGTGACTTTTTAACATGTCCCCTCCGAGGGTAAGCAGCGGGATCGTGTGTAAAACAGATATATTGCTCGTAATAGAAACCACGGACACTCGGCGTAGCTTTACGCTTCACGGCTATTGCATCGTGTGTTGGCGATTCTAATGCGGACGGGGCTTCGTGAGCGGAGTCTGAAAGTAAAAAAAGAAGAAAGAATGACACAATCGGGGCCCCTAGTGCGGTGGAGCCGCGTGCAGGCATCGTGGTGGTGCCCCTTCCCTATGCCCATGGTATTTCTAGGCGTAATTATATGCAGCGTAGTCTGGTTCGCAATTTCGCGAGGCTGGGGCTTGGGCAGCGTTGCTATCGTGCTTTCGGAATGTGCGAGCGGTCTTGTTGTAGGATACTCGGGCGCGCAGCGGTGTCGGACGTTTAATCTTGAGACTCGAGAATTTCCTTAAGAGGATGCTTTGTACTTCCGCCCTTGAGGGCGCCGTATGCTCCTCCGTCCGAAGAGGCGTTCGGTGTTTCCATTGACCGTAATGACTCCTCGAGGACCTGGCATCTTGAGCATGAGATATGCGTAGTGCGGCACCGCATTGAATGTCACATCCTAGCTAGTCCATGCATTAGTGTGTGCATTCATGTTTAACTTTCATCTGAAATTTGAAATGGGAAAGGCAGAACCCCAGAACCCTTTTGAATCAACGGGGCTTACTAAAATTATTTTCAATGAACACTGAAATGCCCTTCTAAAATGCTCATCACCTTTGCTTTGGTTGAGCCTCTGCCAAAAGTGGTGCACAATTTTCTAGGTCATCCTAAGGTTGTTGAATTAAATCATAATTATTTGAGTTTGGGCATTTAAATTATATAAAATATTTCAAATGCCCAAATAATCTAAACTAAAATGTTCCATGATGGAAATATTCCAACTAAGGACCAGGTGCAGTTTGGTGAATTTTGGAGTTGTTTAAGTATTTTAGAAAGTCTACAAAATTCTGAGAAAATAGAAAAAGGAAAAGCAGAAATATAAAAACTTACCTTGCGCCCAACTTGGCCCACCTGCGGCCCAGCCAACCGCCTTGGCATGGTAGCTGCCCAGCAGCGAGCAGTGACGCAATCTTTCGACAGCGAAACACCGCATCGTGCCACCAGCTGGCCGCCCGCCTCGCCGCTTCCCTCACCGAGCTGTCGGCGGATCACTCCCATTCTCTCCTCCCGAACCCTCGGACACCTCTCTTCCTCCCAGCTCCTCCCCTCGCTCTCCCACGCCATGGCCGGCGCCACCCATGCCGCTTGCGTCGCCGTGGTCGCGCTCTCCGTCGTCCTTGCGCCATTCCGTCGTGTCTAGGAGCTCCGCGCCCTCCTCTTCTTGAGCTAGCGAGCCCGGCGCTTCGCGTGGCCCAGTCCTCTGCACCAACCTCGCTTGAGCCCGCCGTCGCGGAGATCCCCTTGACGTCACCGCCGCACCAGCCGTCCCGACCGCACGGTTGCCTCCTTGAGTTCTCCGTGAGCCTAGCTACCTCCCCTCCTTTCCTTTCTCGCTCCCGAGCCGTGTAGCAACCGCGCGGAGCTCACCCGCCTGCGCCGCCCTTGTGGGCTTCGTCGCCGGCGTGCTCCCGGCCATCCACTGATCACCCTCGGTGTCCAACATGCTCACCGCACCGCGTAGCGTCTAACCCACCACTTCACACACCTCACCGCACACCGTAGCCACGAGTTCGTCCTCACCCGAACTCCGGTGGCCGCCTAGGTCGTCGCCAGCGCCGTTTCCGGCCACCCCGAGCCCAGCCAATGCCACCAAGAGCTGCGGGTTGTTCCCAGCTACACATAGACGCCCTCCGCGGCTCATTTGGTCGCCGGAGCGGCCAAAACCACTCTCGCCGCCGCGTCTGGCTCGCCGGCGGCTAAACGCCGGTGTAGTTAGCGCTGACTTGGATCAGGGTGGGCCCTGGTTGACTCTCCTGAGTCCATGACAGGTGGGCCATCCCCCTGCTAACTAACTTAATCAGTTTAAACTAATTCTAATTAGTTAAGTTAAGTCTTGACATCACGGGACCCTTTGGTCGGTTTGACTGGGCGTCCCGTTGACCTCGGCGTCATCTGACGCATTGTTGATCACGATAAATGAATTCTGGAATTATTACATTATAGGAAATTCGAGAAAATAGTCAAACTTCAATAATTCATAGAAATTAATCTGTAACTCCAAATGCAAAGATTTTTATATGAAAAATGATCAGAAAAATCCATTATATCCATTGGTAAAGGTTTCATGCATGATAAAACAAGTTAACCTTGCTGTTTAAGCAGATTAAGATAATGCACCTTTATGGCTATGTTAAATGAGCTAACATTTGAATCGTGATTCAAATGAGTTCATCCTATTTGTTCGACTTGCATTAGGCCAACACACATTCATATTGCCATGTCATAGCATGCATCATATTGTTGCATATTGCCATGTGTGTTTATTTTGGTATGTCTTTAGTGATAGGTTACGCCTCAGGATAATCCGAATATCCAAATGCGAAGGCGGTATCCTACCACCACTACATCGAGCAAGCAACCCATTGATCATTCGATACAAACCCATGTTCTAAACCGCTCTTGTTTACTTGCAATAAGACAACGCGATTCAAACTGTTGTGTGCTGCGGTAGTTAAACCCACTTCCTTTGCATGACTGTCATTGCCACGATAACTAGATGAAACCCACTAGTATGTGTAGGAGTTGATTGAGCCATGTTTGTGATTCCTACCATGCTATGCTTGCTATGCTTAGAGTTGTGTCGAGTCGGCTCATCGGGATGATGAGCTGGAGTGAAAGGTTGTGTCGGGTTCGAGTGAAAGTGTTGAACACGTTTTGGTAAAGGTATCGATGAGAGGCCATGTAGGAGTACATGGTGGGTTGTTTCATTGAAGCCGTCCCTAAGAACTGAGTTATGTGTTTGTGATCCATGAAACAGTTACTACCACGCATTGGGCCCGAAACCAATGGACCCTCTCGGCTTCTTAACCACCCTTGTTCTCTGTCCAGGAGTTGCAACTAGTTTCTGGTGTTTGTAGGATATGTGTTGGAGGTTGTGCGTAGCGCTGACCCTAGGGGTGGGCTATGATGCGGTAGATACACCGTGGCCCGCTGTACCTAATGCCCGTTTGGTATCTCGGGAACCTGCACACATCGTTCGGGGCCGTATGGAAACCTCGGCGGACTCCTGCGGATGGAACCTGAATAGGCGATAAACACTGGATTAGAGACTTGAGTGTTTAGGTAGGTGTGGCCGACACCCACGTTGGGCTTCGCTTGAAGGTTGCAGTACATGTCGTATGCGGCGGTTAGTGGTGAGCGTGTGTGAAGAAGTACACCCTGCGGGGTTAATATGATCTATTGAATAGCCGTGTCCACGGAGAAGGACTTCTGGGTTGCCTATAACAGTTCATAGACAAGTAAATGGATACTACTAAAAGCCTCAAGATAAGTGTGAGTGCCACGGATGGCCCTCTCGTGGGTTGACAAGAGAGGATCCACGGTGGAGTATTGTGATGGTGATTAGTGGACTGGTAATGCGACAAATGATTTTCAAGTGGTGTCACGTGGGATAAGCAGCCAAGAGTCAAAGCTGGCTTCTGCAAATAACTCCACCACCTTCTTGAGAATGTGCATGTTTGATAGGATTACATTGTAAGACTTCTTGAGTACCTCCGTACTCATGTTTGTAATTAATGTTTTGGGCGACAACACCGCCCCTCCGATGGGTTTTATGTAGACCTTGGCGTCGACAGTGAACTAGCCACCCGGTGGTGATCCAAGGCTTGTGAAGGGCCATTGTAGATAGAAAGGCTTCAACAAGCTTTCTTTCTTTTTAGAGTCTGTACTCGAGACTAGTTTGCTTCGCATGTGCTTGTATGTTTGTATGACTTGAGTGTTGGGTCATGTGACCCCTACTGTATGGATATGTTATGTATGGCTCCTCGGGCCTCTTAAATAAAGTACTTTGAGTTGTAGAGTTTTGTTGTGTTGCCATGTTGTATGTACTCATATCGGGCATATTGCATGTATGATTGAAATGCTTGGTATGAGTGGGATCCGACAAACTAGTTGTTTATCCTTGGCAGCCTCTCATATGGGAAATGTAGTCCCGTGTACGGCGATAGTAGTCCGCTACTGCCGGTTCACGAGTCTGCTAATGACACTCTTGCTTGGACACTTGGTGGCGGCATGTGTTTCGCCGTTCCTATATACATCCGCCGGGGAAATATCGCGGTGATATTGAGTCCTTCTAACTGCTACAGCCGGGATACGGAGTCCTGTTAGCCCGTGCTACAACCCGAATTCATCGTTGATGACCGACATGCTCGATGTGATTCATGTATGCTGTCCCCATGGGTTAAGCGCTGCTTTGGGTTCACGACTAGCCATGTCGGCCGGGTTCTTTGTCATGTGGATGCTAGCGACACTATCATATCGTGAGCCAAAAGGCGCCAAGCGGTCCGGGCCATGGTAAAGGCGACACCGTGGGAATACCGTGCATGAGGCGCAAAGTGATATGAGGTGTTACCGGCTAGGTCGATGTGACTTGGAATCGGGGTCGACATTGAACTTTACAAATCACGGTTCGTCCGAGCAGTGCATGATAGCCGCTGCTTGAGCAGGACTATATCGAAGATTAACTCCTCGCCCGGAAGTTATCCGGGGATCCGGAGACCACTTCAATTATGGCGAGCTGTCTGAGTTGGCCTCTACACCTGGTATGACGCCTTTAAAGGTCGTCTTTGTGGGTTTAATCCTTGATGGGTCTATGCCCATTTTGCGCACTTTATCCTGATAAAGCAGGTTCAGGCTGCTGCCGCCGTCCATTAGGACTCTAGTGAGGTGAAATCCGTCAATTATTGGGTCTAGAAGCAATGCGGCGAATCCGCCATGGCGGATGCTAGTGGGGTGGTCCCTTGATCAAAAGTGATTGGGAAGGAAGACCACAGGTTGAACTTTAGGCGTGGCTCCGCCATATCGTCCCTTAGTGCCGCCTCTGCTCCCTTTGGGTATGTGGGTTGCGTATATCATGTTCACCGTCCGCACTTGCGAAGGAAGCCCTACATCCTCTATTGTTCGTGGCGGGGCTCCTCCTCGTCATCGCTATACAGCCCCTTGTCATTGTTTTCGGCATTTAACTTGCCTGCCTTGAACACCCAACAATCCCTGTTGGTGTGATTGGCTAGCTTTGAAGTGCCATGTATACAGCACGGCGATCGACATTCGGTCCAAATTGGGCGGGCCGGAGTATTTCTTTTAAATGGCTTTTCCGCTGATCGGGTTTAGAGCCTCTGAATCCGGCATTGGTATCGTATCCTCAGCATTATCAGCTGTGTCTGGCGCTTGTGCTTATTGCGTGCGACTTGCCATTGTTGTCCTTGGTATCCGAATTACGGGACTCTTGGTCATGTTGTTACTCTGAGCTAGCCAGCTGTCCTCTCCAGCATAAAAGCGGGTCACAGTGTTGTGAGGGCTGCCATGGTTTCCGCTTTTCTGTCCTAGGTGCGGGCAAGCCACTCGTCGCGGATGTTGTGTTTGAAGGATGCAAGGGCCTCGGCATCCGGACAATCGGCGATTTGATTTTTCTTGGTTAGGAACCGTGTCGAGGTGTCGGCGGATTCCTTTGGCTGCTGAATTATGTGGCTTAGGTCATCGATTGTGCGGTGGTCGCACATATGTGCCTGGAAATTGTCGAGGAATGCGGCTTCGAGTCTTCCAACAACCAATTAACTTTCTTTGGCAAGCTGTTAAGCCAATGCGGGCTGGTCCTTTAAGCTTGAGTGGGAGGTATTTGATGGCGTGTAGATCATCACCGCGGGCCATGTGGATGTGAAGGAGATAGTCCTCGATCCAAACCGCGGGATCTGTTGTGCCATCGTATGATTCAATGTTACGGGTTTGAAACCCTCGAGTTTGATGATCCATCACTTCATCATGAAGCATAGTGGGTGTCTTGGCGCCTCTGTATTTGGCTATATCACGGCGCAGCTCAAATGAGCTTTGTCTCTGTGTTCGGGCCGGCGGAGTTGCCGTATCCGGCGTGGCAGTTATCGTCATGTGTGGTGGGGTGCCCGCGATCCGTGAATCGATCTTGTTTGCCTTGCCTTGTCCTCCAATATATCTTGCAGTGCTGGCGCATTTCCCAGCCTTGGTATTTTTGGCGGCACGGAGTGCGGCTTGAGTTGAGGCGAGGCCTCTCTGTCGCTGACCACGAGGTGGCGGTCAATATATCATGCGCTGGTGATGTAGGTTTGGGTGCTTCCTCCTCTAATCGGGGTAGCAGCCTGCGTTTTAGGTAGCTCTTGGAGGCGCTCAAGTTAAGTACTCTTGGACGCAATGACTTGATCCATCTGTTAGCTAGCAAGTCTTGGTCAGCTCTAACTTGTTGCTGCTTTTCTTGAGGCTGCTTGTCGTGGCCATTAGCCTGCGTTTGAAAGCGCTCTTGTTATTTGGATCCTCGGGCTGTGAATCCGTCGTTGTCGAGGCTTGCCTCATCTTGGAGGAGGCATGTAATTATCGTCCTCTACCTCTCTTCTGCGCTCTCTCATGAGGGCTGGCTTCTCCATCCTCCTGCTGAATCATCTTTGGAGGGTTATCTTAAACCTTGTCAGGGTGTTATTGTCTCCCATCCGGAATCACCGTTTTCTTTGTGGCGGGATTTAGGCGGCGCTTGTGTGGCGCTTAGGCTGTTTCTTGGAGGGTCATCCTCCATTGTTCCATCGCCATTCCATCTTTTGGGATGTCCACCATGTATATGTCGTATGTGAGGTGGCCTTCCGGTGCCTGTGGCGCTGGTTCTTAATCGTCTCTGCATCATCGTCCATACCGTCGATGTCTTGGTCGAAGTCGAGCATGTCGGTTAAATCATCGGCGGTGGCTCTGAAGTGGGTGGTGGGTGGGCTTTGAATTTCTTCGTCGTCCGCATCCCAACCTTCGACCATAATCCGGCAGGGCTCTCGATAGATAGAGACTTTAGTGAGTTCGAGGATGTCGCGAAAGGCGAGTCTTGAAAGATGTCATGGCGGTGAATTCCATGATCGGCCCAATCAGATTCGATTGGCGGGGGCATGGAGGCTCGGTCGGAGAGAGTCCGGCACCTTGGAGTCCGAGCCGCAAAAGACAGGGGTAGGTGTTGGCTCAATCGCTGTAGAGATCGCAGCCCGAGATGGTGTCCACCACCGTCCTCGATCAGTATGATCGGCTCCGAGCTAACGGTCGGGCGGACAATGAATCGACCTCGGGACACTATTGGTGGCGAGCTAGATCATGCCCCTCGTGGC
Organism: Aegilops longissima; assembly: GCA_021605205.1. Lineage (NCBI taxonomy): Eukaryota > Viridiplantae > Streptophyta > Magnoliopsida > Poales > Poaceae > Aegilops > Aegilops longissima. Next base: position 94,558 of record JAHIAM010004647.1, read on the forward strand.
GATGTGGCGGCGCTTGGCTGTGGCTCGAATCCGCCGAAGATCAAGTCTCCGCGGACGTCGGCCGTGTAGTTCAAACTTCAAATCTGACTGGTGGCGAGGCGTAGCTTTCAACCCGCTCTAGATGGCCAGCGAATTGGACCCGCGATGCAAAAGCCGCGAATCGAAGATCTGCCGGGAGAAAAGTCTCACCATGGGCGCATCGTTGTTGATGATCGGAGGAGCCATCGGGCCTAAGGATGGCGACAGGAGGAACTCAATGAAAGCACCAATGTCGGTGTCAAAACCGGCGGATCTCGGGTAGGGGTCCCGAGCGTGCGTCTAGGCGGATGGTAACGAGGAGACAAGGGACACGATGTTTTTACTCAGGTTGGGCCCTCTCGATGGAGGTAAAACCCTACTCCTGCTTGATTAATATTGATGATATGGGTAGTACAAGAGTAGATCTACCACGAGATCGAGAGGCTAAACCCTAGAAGCTAGCCTATGGTATGATTGTTGTTAGATCCTACGGACTAAAACCCTCCGGTTTATATAGGCATCGAATAGGGTTAGGGTTACGAGTCGGTTACAATGGTAGGAGATCTACATATCCGTATCGTAAGCTTGCCTTCCACGCCAAGGAAAGTCCCATCCGGACACGGGACGAAGTCGTCAATCTTGTATCTTCATAGTCCAGGAGTCCGGCCAAAGGTCATAGTCCGGCTATCCGGACACCCCCTAATCCGGGACTCCCACAGTGGAAATTTCAGCTTCCGGTATCTTCCTCTTTGTAAAAATATCTTTCATATACTTAGCATAAAGATTCATTTTGAGCATATCGATTAAGCATATGCAAAAGATAGGTCTAATCATTTCAACAAAGCGCTCAAAATCCTCATCATCCTTTTTCTTGGATGGTTTAGGAGGGAAAGGCATGGGCTTTTGAACCCATGGCTCTCTTTCTTTACCGTGCTTCCAAGCAACAAAGTCTCTCTTATCATAACGTTGATTCTTTGATTGTGGGTTATCAAGATCAACAGCAGGTTCAATCTCTACATCGTTGTCATTGCTAGGTTGAGCATCAATATGAACATCATCATTAACATTATCACTAGGTTCATGTTCATTACAGTTGCGTTTGACATCGAAATAGAAATATCATTGACATTCTCGGTGTTTTGACAATAGGTTCACTAGAAGCATGCAAAGTCTTATCATTTTCTTTTCTTCTTTTTAGAAGGACTAGGTGCATCAATATTATTTCTCTGAGAATCCTGCTCAACTCTTAGGATGGCCTTGAGGATACAAGGGTTCTGAGTCATTTACCGATTCTAGTAGCCACTCTAACAGCAAAATCATTATTCTTACTATTCAATTCATTGAGCAAATCATTACGAGCTTTAAGTACTTATTCTACTTGAGTGGTGACCATAGAAGCATGTTTACTAATGAGTTTAAGATCACCTTTAACTCTAGACATATAATCACCCAAATGTTCAATCATATAAGCATTTTGTTTTAATTGTCTACCAAAATAAGCATTAAAGTTTTCTTGTTTGACAATAAAATTATCAAACTCATCTAAGCATTGGCTAGCAGACTTATAACGAGGAATATCACCTTCATCAAATCTATAAGAGAATTTACCTTTACTACCTATGTCGGGTTTTCAAGGCTGTGGACTTCTTCAATAGGTAATGGATTAAAATCATGTATTTCTTCAGCGGTGATAAATTAAGACCATGTATTTCTTCAACGGAGGTAAATTCTTAACATCTTCAGCTTTAATACCCTTTTCTTTCATAGATTTCTTTGCCTCTTGCATATCTCCAGGACTGAGAAATAGATCACCCCTCTTCTTTGGAGTTGGCTTAGGAGTTGGTTTAGGGAGTGTCCAATTATTTTCATTTGTCAACATATTATTCAATAGAATTTCAGCTTCATCCGGTGTTCTTTCCCTGAAAACAGAACAAGCACAACTATCCAGGTAGTCTCTGGAAGCATCGGTTAGTCCATTATAAAAGATATCAAGTATTTCATTTTTCTTGAGAGGATGATCAGGCAAAGCATTAAGTAGTTGGAGAAGCCTCCCCCAAGCTTGTGGGAGACTCTCTTCTTCAATTTGCACAAAATTATATATATCCCTTAAAGCAGCTTGTTTCTTATGAGCAGGGAAATATTTAGCAAAGAAGTAATAAATCATGTCACAGGGAATGCGCACACAACCAGGATCAAGAGAATTAAACCATATCTTAGCATCACCCTTTAATGAGCGGAAATATTTTAAGGATATAATAGTAGCGAGTTTTCTCATCATTAGTGAACAGGGTGGCTATATCATTTAATTTAGTAAGATGTGCCTAGCAGTTTGATTCATAGCCATAAAAGGATCAGATTCAACCAAAGTAATTATATCGAGAATTGACGGAGAATTCATAATCCTTATCGGTAACAAAGATAGGTGAAGTAGCATAAGCAGGATCATATTTCATTCTAGCATTGAGTTTTTTTGTTTCAGCAGCTAATAATTTCTTAAGATCACTTCTATCATTGCAAGCAAGAAAGTCTCTAGCAGTTTCTTCATCCATAACATAGCCCTCAGGCACAACAGGCAATTCATATTTAGGGGGAGAGTCTTCTTCATCACTTTCATCAATATTATCAGTTTCAATAATTTCATTCTCTCTAGCCCTAGCAAGTTGTTCATCAACAAATTCACCAAGTGCACAGTAGTATCAAGCGTGAAGTAGTTTCATCATAAGTATCATGCATAGCGAGTGGCATCATCAATAACATCGACATATCGAATTAATTGCGAGAAGAAGGTTTAGGTGTAAGCTTACTCAAAACAAAAGATGAATCAAGTGCAGAGCTAGATGGCAGTTCCTTACCTCCCCTCGTAGTTGAGGGATAAATTTTTGTTTTCTCGTCTTTCAAATTCTTCATAGTGACCAGCAGATATAAATCCCAAGTGACTCAAAGAATAGAGCTATGCTCCCCGACAGCAGTGCGGAAAATAGTCTTGATAACCCACAAGTATAGGGGATGCAATAGTTTTTGAGGTAGAGTATTCAACCCAAATTTATTGATTCGACACAAGGGGAGCCAAAGAATATTCTCAAGTATTAGCAGTTGAGTTGTCAATTCAACCATACCTGGATAACTTACTATCTGCAGCAAAGTATTTAGTAGCAAAGTAGTATGGAAATGTGATGCAGTAGCAAAAGTAATATTTTTGGGTTTTGTAGTGATTATATGATATAGCGGAAAAGTAAATAAGCGGAGAACAATATGTGAAAAGCTTGTAGGCATTGGATCGGTGATGGAGAATTATGCGGATGTGGTTCATCATGTAACAATCTTAACATAGGGTGACACAGAACTAGCTCCAATTCATCAATGTAATGTAGGCATGTATTCCAAATATAGTCATACGTGCTTATGGAAAAGAACTTGCATGACATCTTTTGTCCTACCCTCCGTGGCGGCGGGGTCCTAGCGAAACTAAGGGATATTAAGGCCTCCTTTTAATAGAGTACGGACCAAAGCATTAACACATAGTGAATAAATGAACTCCTCAAACTACGGTCATCACGGGAGTGGTCCGATTATTGTCACTTGAGGTTGCGGATCATAACACATAGTAGGTGACTATAGATCGACTTGCATGATAGGATCAAGAACTCACATATATTCATGAAAACATAAAAGGTTCAAATCTGAAATCATGGCACTCAGGCCCTAGTGGCAAGCATTAAGCATACTAAAGTCACAGCAACATCAATCTCAGAACATTGTGGATACTAGGGATCAAACCCTAACAAAACTAACTCGATTACATGATAAATCTCATCCAACCCATCACCATCCAGCAAGCCTATGATGGAATTACTCACGCACGGCGGTGAGCATCATGAAATTGGTGATGGAGGATGTCGGGACCCCGATCCTAAGTCACACCGATCTAGCATGTAACACATCATATCACTTTGCGGCCTCACGCACGGTATTCCCACGGGTGTCGCCTTACCATGGCCGGGACCGTTTGCGTCTTTTGGCTCACGTATATGGTAGTGTCGCTAGCATCCATATGACAAAGAACCGGGCCGACATGGCTAGTCGTGAACACAAGCGGCGCTAACCCATGGGGACAGGCATACATGAATCACATCGAGCATATCGGTCATCAGCGTATGTATTGGGCTGTGCTTGGGCTATGAGGACTCCGGTAACCGGGCTGTAGCAGGCTAGGCAGGACTCGAATAACACGCGTGACATTTCCCGAAGGACGGACATAAGAGCGAAGTGAAACACATGCCGGCCGATCAAGTGTCCAGCGGTAGTCTTTGGGCTAGCGAGGACTCCGGTGAACCGGGCTGTAGCGGACTACTATCGCTCGGAGGCACGAGACTACATTTCCCCATATGAGAGGCTGCCAAGGATAAACAACTAGTTTGTCGGATCCCACACATACCAAGCATTTCAAACATACACACAATATGCTCAATATGTGTAAATCTGACGTGGCATCACAACATAACTCTGACTCAGATATTATTCATTAGGCTCGAGGCGAGAACTTTAAACATGGGTCTCATGACCCAACTTTTCGAAACATACAAGTCAAAGCACAAGCGGAAGCTAAACATGTACGATCTGAGACAACTATAAATGAAAAAGGCTGAGAAGCGACTATCTACGAGATCTGCCGAGGCACAAGATCGTAGCTGAGGTAACAAGCTAAGCGTCGAAGTCCACGTGGAACTACTAGCGAGGCCAGCGTCTCTGCAAAACATAAAATAAGCAAGCGTGAGTACAATTGTACTCAGCAAGACTTATCAGATCTAACTACATATGCATCATTATCAAAGGGGTGGTGGAGTTTGGTGCGACAAGCCAACTTTGACTCGGTGGCTATCTGAACTACATTTGCAAGTAACTCTTTTGAGGTGGCGCTACAGTCCACATCTTCACCATATCAATACACCACTATGGACCGCTCCGTCTCCCTCTGAGAGCGCCATCCATAGCACTCACGCTTATCTTGCGCATTTTAGAGTATCCACTTTCACTTGTCTATGAACTGATATAGGCAACAGAGAAGTCCTTCTCCGTGGACACGGCTATTCGAATAGATCATATTAAACCTGCGAGGGTGTACTTCTTCACGCTCTCACCACTTACGTCGTTTACGACATGTACTCGGCAACCTTCAGCGGAAGCCCAGCGTGGGTGTCGGCCACGGCCTACCTAAACACTCAAGTCCCTAGTCGGGTTTATCGCCTATTCGGGTTCCATCCATGAGAGTCGGCGAGGTTTCCCATACAGCCCCGAGCGATGTGTGCGGGGTTCCGAGATATAAGCAGGCACTTTCGGTACACGGACCCACGGTGCCTACCATAACACAACCCACCCCTAAGGTCAGCGTTGCGTGCGGCATTGACATGCTACAAACACGAAACTACTTGCAACTCCGGATGAGGACAAGGGTGGTCAAAAGCCGAGAAGGTCCATTGGTTTGGGCCCAATGCGTGGTAGTAGCTAGTTCATGGATCACAAACACAGAACTCAGTTCTGAGGGCGGCTGCAATGAGACAACCCACCATGTACTCCTACATGGCCTCTCACTTCTACCTTTACCAAATCGTGTTCACACACTTAGCTCACACACAATAGGACATGTTCATAACAATTCCAATTCATTCCGATGAATCGGACCGACTCAACTCTAAGCGATAGCAGGCATGACAACAAGCATAAATGAGTAGGCACTGGCATGGGCTCAAACAACTCCTACTCATGCTAGTGGGTTTCATCTAATTCTTGTGGAATGACAGGTCATACAAAGGATCAAGGGTTCAGCTACGCAGCAAATGTGATTGAATCGTTGTTGTCCTAATGCAATAAAATAGAGCAGGAGGCGAGAGAGTGGGATTATATCGGAATGAACAAGGGGTTTTGCTTGCACAGCACTTACGAAGATAATATAATTCTTCATCGGTGTCATCGAACTCATCGTCGGTACATCGTCTATCGAGAGGGGACAATTACCGGCAAACAAGAGAGAGCACAATCAATGCAATGCACATATATGATGCTTGATCATGTTAAGGTACTGAATTCACCTAATGCAATAATAATCCAAGTTAGTTGGGTGGAATTCAAACAAGGTTGAATTCCAACTCAAAATACTATTCATAAGTTACCTAATCATGATTCATCCTATTCAGTGATGTTAACTTGTTCAAACATGCATGATCATGGCATAAACAGGTTCTTCATATTTTTCTGATCATTTTCATATATAAATTATTTCCATCAGAGTTACGGTTGAATTTATATGATTTTAGAAGTTTAGAGTATTTTACTGAAATTTCTGAATTAAATTAAATCTAGAAACCTAATTATGGCGTCGACTGACGTCAATGTGGCGTCAGTGGGTCAACAGGGCGCCGGGTCAAACTGGCGTGTGGGGCCACCGTCGATGACTAACTAAACTAATCTGGTTAGTTAGCACTAACCGGGTTAGTTAAGTTAGTTTAAACCTAACTAGAGTAGTTAGTCGGGCGGGGCCGTGTGTCGATGAGGAGAGGGAGGTCAAAGCCAGGCGGTGGTCAGCCACGCCGGTCAGTGATCGTGGCGCCCGGCGTTTAGCCGCCAGCGAACCCGGCAGCAATGGCGCAAGTGCAAATAGCCATTCCGGCCACCAAAAAGGCGGGGAGGTACCTCAGGAGGAGGGGCCTTGAAGTTCTTGGTGGGGTGGTTGGAGCTCAGGCGGCCAGGATCGGCGCCCGGCGAACTTGGCGGCCGCCGGGCTCGGGTTCAGTGGCTCTGAGGCTGCAGTGCACGAGAGGGAGGCGAAGGGTGCTCGTGCTCTGGAAGACTCTGAGCACGTTGACGCGCTCGGCCGCGATCGGCGAGGCTGCGGCCATGGCGGCGCCATGGCCGGTGGTGAGTTCTTTGTCGGCTGCGGCGGACTATGGCCTAGAGCTTCATAAGCGAGAAAAGAAGGGTTTTAGCACGGGAGCTCACAGCGTGAGGTCGGAGAGGAATCGGTGAGCTCGGGAGGTCTGGCGGCCGAATCGACGAGGCGGCTCGGGTGCCGAGGTTGAAAACGAGGCGGAGTCGGCGTTCGAGGCGTTTGGGGTCGCGTGGGTCAGCGGAGAGGTCAGGCGGCAGGCGGAGCTCTTGAGCACGCCAGCGAGGCAAGGAAGAGGCGGTGGCTGCGGCTGGCCATGGCGGCGACAGTGGCCTTCGGTTGCGTGAGGAGAGAGAGAAGCGAGAGGAAGGGAGGTTCGGGAGAGAGTGAGAGAGGGTCGAGGCGGCGTGGTGCAGCGTGGAGGCGACCAGGCGGTCGAGGGCGCGTGGGCGGGGAGGAGCGGCGTGGCTCGCTGCGCTCAGACGCATGCTGCTTCTCCTCTGGCGGGAGGAAGAAGACAGCGCTGCCTGATGGGCGGGCTGGCTTTGCCGATGGGCCACTCTGAGTGGTGGGCTGCAGTAAGGTTCCTCTCTCTCTCTTTATTATCTCTGTTTTAGTTTTCTAATATTACATAGGTTTTAGGGCTTTATTAAAATACCAGGGCACTTTTAAAAATCCTGAAAATAATTGTGGGTACCTTCTGAATTATTTCTATGGCCTAAATACTTCCAACATTATTTGAGCATTTAAATTATTTATAGTGTTTAAATGCCCAAAGTCAAATAGTTTAAGATTTAATTCAAAAATCCAGGAATGACCTATAAGACATGTTCATCAATTTTGGAAGAGGCTTTCACCTTTATCCGTTAATCATGAACATTTTCACAGGGCATTTTGGGATTATTGAGAATGGTTTTATTTGAACCTATTAGAATTCAATTGGTGCTAGGGTTTCAACAATCCCCATTTCAATTTTACGAGAAAATTAACATGATGACATGAATGCCTTAATGCAACTAATGTCAAGCAATTCTAGGGCTGTGACAACTCACCCCACTAAACAAGAATCTGCCCGAGATTCAAGGCGTGAGTAAGAGGAAAAGGGAGGTCACAAACTATTACAATTTCCATGATCCAATTGCCTTCTCGAAGATGTTGGTTCCTCCATCTTCTTGGTCTTGGCGTCTTGAGATCTTCACTCGACACGACAACGAGAAGAAGGGAAGCCCTACATGATTCGATCTTCACGAAGATTAAGCAAACATGATCGACATTACGGACTGAGGCGGTGACACATCTCGAGTTGAGACACCAAATGCATCGGGAGGATGGAAGAAACAACAACGAAGTTTGATTAGTGGTCAACAATTCCACGCTTTAGGAAGATGGTGGATGGTGTCAAGGTGGCGAAAATATTTACCAGGATCCCGTCTTGGGACACCTCGAGAAAGGCGCAAGAGCTATTCCTTAAGTGGCAAAAGAATTACTTTTGATACAAGATCATTGGAACTCTTTATACCAGCCTAAAGCAATCATAGCGATCGGTGGTGGAAGGCAAAGAAATGGTACACTTGGATTTGGAATGGATGATGTAGACTACCTTGTTGAAGACAACGCAATGGATGATTTGCTTATCATCGAAGGTGGGGGATCCATGGTAAATCCACTGTTGAAGATAAACCTGGACAAGAATTGCTAAGAAGGCAGGTCTATAGCGAGATAGCACAAGGGCGGTGCAAATTGAGAGCGAAATGCAAGCTGCTCGAATGTTCCAACCATCATATCACTGAGATTCAGATCTGGTTGGTGTTAGGATATTTCAGACTTATCATATACGATAGGAAGGTTGCAACACAATTGACGAGATGGCGTTGCGAGATTCTCGGGATATGAACTACGATAGCAAGCTCCAAAGCGTGAGCTGGTTTTGCTACAAACATGTGAACACGTTGTCCTAGACAAGCATGACCACATGGTAGTCTTATAATAAAACACTACGAGTTGGTGGGGAGCCATCATCGAGGTATCGAAGTCTTTACACAAGTCCATGGATTAGATCCCAAGCATAGACTTCTTTTCCTTGATCAAGTCAATCGGTGGCTTGGTGTGCTATGGAATCCATATGGAATGAAGATGATCGATCTATCGGACCATAGAATACCATGCGTGCATGGTGACTTGGGATGATTCAAAGGAACAAAACAAACCTTTCTCAAATTCATGGCGGCAACTTACACCAGATGCACATGAATTAGAGAAGTCACTACTCATCAAACATATGCTTCATGAGCGAAACACGAAGAATTGCTTACACAAGTTTCCAATACTAGGTTGATGCTCAACATGACCCATGGGGAGACAAAATGCTCTTGATGGGCTCAGACAACTCATCGAATTTCCATATCCTTTGGACTTCCACCATCATGTGAACACGTGATAGTATTGGTCAGACCAAAAGATGTAATGGTGTATGCTCGAAGGATCAACCACGAGTAAGACAACATTACGAGTATCGTTGGTTCTGATTTGACTTGACAATGGCCCATACTCAAGTCAAAGAATTGGTAGGATAATAGATCCAGCAACTGATCACAGGGACCAATCAATGAAGGTATCATCTTTCTTCAACACACACTACACAAGGACATCCCTTTGGAACGAACTAAGTTAGGCAAGCTTTTATCTTCCAACTCTCCAAGTTGTTGTGTAAGCAACCAACTAGCTCGGGGTACCCAACACAGATTCTTGGAGAAGGGTGGTTCACAAGAAACCAACTTGATCACGAGCCCAACATAACGATCGGAAACAACCGGTAACACTTCCAAGAAGACATTTGGAAAGTCACGAACCACGGTATGGTACTAAGCTCGAGAACAATCTTGCTTTTCGGGCAAGGCGATATGATCAAATGGTGAGGACTTGACAGAATCCTAACTCATAGATCGAAGGTGCACAGAACTAAGGACTAGGTATACGATCAATCTCGGGATGATGTTTTAATAACCAACATGCCAAGAATGAGGATAATGTCCATTAGCTGCCAAGCAACAAGTTGCTCGGAGTATTGATTTCACATCACAATTCACTTGTCGGCATTCGGTTACAACAACACGAAGACCGAGGAATGAATGATGATGGTGAGAAGTATCACTGCATCAAGAATGCATAAGAGGAGGTGCAATTTCCATGACATTCTTGACATAAAGATGGTAACACTCGGTGGAACAGAATCAAAAGCTGAATTGGCATTTTGATCTGCGGGATACAACTACTTTGACCCAATCCTAGAAATGGATGAAGTCTGGAGTTTGTTTCTCCTAGTCATTCGGAATAGAATGGCAGCGGACCACAAGGATAAAATGCATCGATGAACACAAATGCACACATACCCTTGGCTATCAATTGATAGATGAAGGTCGGAAGGCATCTAAGAGAACAACTCAAAGGAACATATAATTTTCTGAGTTGTGGATGCACAGATTAGTATGTCGAGCAAGTTCAACATTTCTTAGGATAACCCATGCGAGAAAGGTAGAATTGGCAGATTCACAATTATGAATGGAGAACTCCTCAAGAGCACTCTTATTGTGATCTTTTGGCTCAAAGAACTTACGCCATAAGCGGTTCGTAGTATTTGGAAGAAGGAAATACCACGGACCTTGAGGACTATCGCAAGGTTACTAATATCCTAAAGGCACTAGCAAATACTAACAACATGAAGTAGGATGAATCTCGGGTTGACAACCCGGGAGTAGAATACCTACTACTAAATGGCATCACAGGATGCTTTGAAAGTGATGGCGGAATCATCACCCAGGGACACAAAAGCATTGCTAAATTGCTAGGTGACTTCCTAAACACCTAGGGTCATAATAATAGTTCCAACATATATGTCGAGGCAGCAGAGTACCTCATTGGTTGATTAGTGTGCTTAATCGGCCGAAAGGACATCGAGGAGCGGAAGAAGGATTTGCAAATGCATCGGACTATTTAGAGACACAGGATGACTC